>VUQR01036371.1:5464-33246 GCA_015108515.1 Hemichromis elongatus
TGCGAGTGACAAACCATGCTGCCCATGAAACTGCGCTACCCATTAAACCGCACTACCCGTAAAATCGCGCTAACTGTAAAACTGCGCTACCCGTAAAACCACGCTACCCATAAAACTGCGCTACCCATTAAACCATGCTGCCCATCGAACCGGTTTGAAGGGCAGCGTGGTTTGACCACTGTGACAGGTGTGAATGTTGTGACGGCACCAGGGTGTGTTGGGTGTGACTGGTGTTAAGTCATGCAGCCTTCGCAGACAGCAGCACGGTGTTATGTCAGGGGTGTACTGACGCAGTCAGTATATAAGAACTCAGTTCCATTAAACTTATTGCAGCAGTGCTGCTCCAACAATGTAATTAAAATAATTAAAATTTCACTATTTCCCTAAAGTATTTAGATGAGAAAATATATATTTGACACATTTGAGGAAAATACTAATAAAATAAAATAAAAAAAATAAACGTTCCCTTATTTTTTTGCTCTATAAATTTTGTCTCTATTTGCTCTATAAATTTTCTGTTTTTTAATCACTCATCTTAGCAGCAGGATTTACTTGAAAAGAAAAAAAAAATATGTTTGAGTGAAAATTAACATTTTTTGCACTCTCTGGGCAACTGACTCAGTGACTCAAAAAATTGGATTCATTTCGGTGAGTGAGTCATTCAAACTCGATTCAGTAAAAAGAAACGGGGCTACGTGCGGTGATCCTAGCGTTAACCATGTTAGCACGTTACCTTCAACAGGTGGTCAGACTCGGTAAACGGGCAAACACTCACCTCCCCACTTCACTGCAGGGTCCCTTTATTCTTCACATTTTGAAATGAAGAGTGGAATAGCCATTTAAAAAACATTTTGAAAATCGGTTTATTAAATTGGAATTCGAAAATGGATTTACAAATGCAGATACAGATTTATTCTACAATACATTATTTAAGCACAGGATTTTTTTTATTTCAATGACTCTTGTGGTCCTCCATAGGGAGAAATACAGTAGACAAACAGTGCTCTGTAATCAGCCCTGCCCACTGATGGATTCCAAGTGAAGATGTCATTTACTACACACATCTTTGTGGAACACAACAGGAACTTAGTGTGGTGCAAAAAAATAAAATAAAATAATAAATAATGTTAAATTAAAGGGGGAAGAAACAGGCTTGTGACTGCAGTACCTACAGGTGACTCAGTCTGGACAGGGAAAGCAGATGATTACTAAACCAGAACCTTATAGGCACGGCTTGTGTAAAGTTCTTAGTCTTAAAACAAACTATTGGACTTGGAGTATAAAAAAACACAATTTTAAGCAAAATCCTGGCCATCCAGATGTGTCTAATCAATGCTGCACTAACACTGAAACCCTTCTTTTGACTCGACCACACTCACAGGGCCTTTTCTGAATGAGCCATTGTCTAGTGTCTCTGGTCTACAGAGACAAGAAAGAAAGATGGCAGAAAACAACTAACAATTGTTGTTCTTTTGGAGTAGGAGCAAAAAGTGGAGCTGGTTGAGTTTCCCCACACCAGTGACCATAAATAAAGGGGGATGGGGCGGAGAAACAAAGAAACATGTCATGATGCTTGTTTGGGGTAGAACATGAACCACAGCCCCTAATATTGCAGAGAACAAGGGGATTGTGTGATGTGGTGTATGTGCATGTGTGTTCCTTGGCGGGTATGCACGTGATCTTCATTATGCTGTACAGTAACACAAATGTGCACATAATATACACAGCAACAGAAACTCTACTTCATTTAGGGTTCTGTGTTTGTGTCTCTCCAAGTTATAATTTATTCATTAAAACTAATGAAGTGTCAGACCCTTTAACTAACATAGCGCCACATTACATACGTCGCCATTAAAGTTATAACTAGACCTGCTGTGTAAGTGTCATCCTAAGTAAGAATAAGCAGCATATTACAGAAGATACTTCAAACTACAATCAGTAACTATTTGAAGTGCTTTTATTGGCCACTTGACGAATCAAACTTGAAACAGTAAAAGTAGATAAATAACGATTGCTTTGCTATATTATTAATCAGTAATTTGATGATCATTCCACAGTTCCAGAGCTCTGTTACAAAGCTAGTTTAATGGGTTACCTGAATAATTTACAAGCATTAAATTTTATGTCTTTTATATAAGTGTATGTTATTAAACGATAAACCTTCCATGGAAGCTTCTGGGGTTTATTTGGGTTCATGTGTTGTCCTCACATTACTGCTCAGCTGAATGTAACAAAAGCCTCCACCTAGCTCAGTCTAACACCACCAGATACAGAATTAGTGCACAAAGTGGGAGTCTGTGTAGGAGCAGGCTTAGATTCTCCTCCTTTGCCATAGTGAGCACTTAAATAATGTTCCCACTTCAACAAATGCTGGGTTTATGTTTTGTCATTTAAATATCTTGATTTTCTTGATTGTTGTATGAAAAATTTCTTTGGTGATTGTTTTTAGCAGAAAAACAATAGACCCTTTTAATGTTTATTTAAAATTGGTCTGAATTGCTGCACCGTTCCTTGTTATTTGATGCAGAGTTTTACAGTGTTTAACTTAATTGCTGGATGGACTACTGATGGATCCATTTCTGGAATGTCAGTAATTTTGATTGGCTATGGTTGGATGCGGTTTTCAGTTATACTTTGCAGTTTCAGCAATTCCACAGTACAATTTAATGGTTTCTGTCAAACAGCAAAGAGCAATGGATTCAATGTTATCGAACCACTAATTAGTGGGGGTCTATTTTTTTGCTGTTTAACCTGTTAGACAGGTGTTTTACAGGGTTTGTTTTTTTTAACTCCCGCAATACGTGAACCATTTATTCAATTAAAAGAAATCCAACTTTTCCTGAAACCAGAGACTCTATGCTTTTCAGTGAAAGCACAAAGTTGCTGCTTTCAGAAACCGTGGGAATTTGTTAATGTGCCAGTGGTTTGACCTAAAATGGGTTAATCTGTATGGTTGTAACACAGATCCCTGATATTTTCTGCCAAGTAACAGATTAATAAAATACTACTTCAAGAATCATCAACACCTCAGAGGTTCAGATTATCTGACAGCCACCAAGGGGCCACCAGAAGAACTGCATTTTTAGTATTTGCTGCTTTCTTTTGTGATAGAAAAATGTTTACTATAAGGTGCAAAGTTTGATGAAGAAATATCGCACATTATATGACACTATAAAGATGTAAACAACTTCGACTACATCTTCATACTTCACACTCTAGCCTAATGACAGTTCTGTCCAGCTGTCATTAGGCAATGGGTGTGGTAAACCTTAGACAGGTCACCAGTCTACTACAGGCTTGCATGTCTCTATAGTACATTTTTTATCAGCAGTTATTAAGAAATGTATGCCATGTTAGACATGCTGTCCTAGTTTTTGTTTGTGGAGGAATGTACTCGAGGCAAACCTTTCCCCTTCACATATCAGAGTCAATCAGAAGAGTTCTGAATCATCACTCTCAAATTTAGAGATGACTGACAGCCCTAAAGTCCTGCTCAAATCAGGCCCACAGGCGTCTGTCAGTTATGAGCACCTCATCATTCCCATTCGCTCCATTAGCGGTAACCTGCATATGCTGACTCAGTCATTACAGAACAAAGTGCAGATACAAAGACAGCGGAGGGCCTGATTCAATCACACACCTAAACATTATGAAGACCAGACACATTCAACATGTGTCAAGTAGAACATCAGGAACTGAAGGAAGGGGCGGGCCAACACAAACACCCTCTTCTTATCTGTTCTCAGTCCCCTGCCTCCTTTTTTTCTCCTTCTCTCTCTTTTTTTTTGTTTTCCTGCTGACACAGCTGGAAGTCAGTCAGGTCAGACTCCCACTCAGATGAGCTTCATCTGTATGTGGGCGTGTGTTTGTCCACGCGATAGAGGCTGAAGAGTTAGGGTTTGCAATAGAAGCATGTGCAAATAATTCAAACGAAGCACATTATTTTAATCCATGAAGCAACTTTCCATTGGGTTTCCACAAATTAAACACTTGTATCCTTGCAAGGAAACCTTTCCTGCTGATTAACAGACATTGTGTGTACTCAGGTTATTGTTCTGAGAATCAAAAGATAACAAAATTCCCACTGCCTTAAAATTCACTAGGAAGTGAGGGAAATTCCCTATTTTCCAGTAATCGTGATTCACAAAATTTCCTCTAGAATTCCTCTCTTTCACATGCCTTCAGTGCAACAAACGTATTTCTCCCATCCACGTGCATCTCCTTTCTGAATCCCATTACTTTTTCAGGCTACATCAATGCTCTCATGAGTAAATTTCCACTCGCCATGTCAACAAGTGGAGGATTAAGGTGTCAAGTAGGTAAATAAAGCCTGATATGTAATAGATACTTAAGACCTTTGGTTTGTGTGTTCTGGGTTTTGTCACTCATTCTCCGAAATGAGGTTGTCTTACTCCATTGAGACAAACACAGAGAGCGCTGCAGTTTCCTGTTTATAGCCTCTGTGGGTAATGCTTAGTCTCTGGAGACAGCTCCGAAACGTCCAGCTGATAAAAGAAGGAGTAGAAGGGTTAAGAATAACGTGGGGACAAACACATTTGAAGTTGCAGTGGTGTTTCTTTGACACATCTAATCTCTTATTAGAGATATCAGGATAGTAATCTTGTTGTTCTATCTGAAACATGGTGCTACTTGTATACCAGAAACTTTTTTTAGACTTGTGCATCTATTTTATGTCTATGTCTAACTGTTTTTTTAAAACTTATGAGCGCTTTAAACCAAATCAATGAGTGGGAAAGAGAGCAACACAAACATAGGTCAAATCTAGTGTGTTTGTTGTGAACTGGCAACTCACATAATTACTCAAGAAAAATGTGTATAAAGGTTTTAAAAGGCACCGGCATCATCTGTGGCTTATGATGGAACAAAGTTCAACCACCCAAAACTACAGAAGACAGAGACCAAAGCAGACGTGTGACCTTTGAAAACAACCTGTGACCAGAAACAGGAGTCAAGCTTCATTTAACATTATTTTGAAGCACAAGGGTCTCCAACCAAGACCTAGCTATAGGCCAGCACACGCTGCTGAGTTTCCCCGTAAAACTGGACAGCCCTGGTTTTGAGCACACACAGTCCCAGTGGGAACCAAAGTCTTATCCCTCCCTGCTCAAAGATGAAAAAAAAATGAGAATAAAATTGTGTCTGCCAGCCAGTCTATATGATGTACCTTTTAACAACACTATTTGTGTGTTTAGCTCAGTTGATTTCAATTATTTCTAAGCTGAATGAAAGTATTATTAATATCAAATCTGTCAAATGAGACAAAAACAACTGCTGTACGATGCCGTCTGACCATCTCGGTTAAAGTGGTCACATATGTCCTAGTTTCCGAAAGTCTCCATTTTCGCTGTCCACACTGCCCCCCAAAGCTCCGTTTTAAAATGTATGCGTTTTCGAGAGCGTATCCAAAACGCTCCGTTTTCCCTGACCAGAAACTCCGTCTCAGCGTGGACAGGAGGCTAAAATGATGCGTTTTCAAACGAAAACGCATTAGTGTGGACGTAGCCACAGTCAGTGGGCTAGTTTTAGTCACTATGCAAATGTACTTTTTCGTAAGGTCGGGGAAACATGCATTCAGCTGAGACTGAAGAGGTCACTTGGATGAGTGACCAAACTTTCACCCACTGAAAACGCTACGTCCAGATGAACAGAATCAAATTTTTAGGATATTACGCAAGAGCTTTTTGAAACTTATAAGAAAGTCTGGTTCCTTGTAAATAATATACAGAAAGAAGGGGTGGCTCAAGAGTTTTGCAAAGAACTCTGTTCAACTTTGTTTGAAGCAGGTTTAAACGGCCATTTGCAACTAACAGTTTAAAGGCGACTATGAGTTTATTTTATTTCTAAATTAAATATATTCATTTTTGTGTGATTTCTGTGATTATTTTTAATAGTTAGCTGCTGCGCTGTCTTTTCATATACATCCTAAGAAAACACTTGACTGTAATCTATACAAGATAATCTTTACAATATGGTATACTAAGCCTCTGGTCAAGGAGTAGTGTTTTGTTAATTTATCACTGCCCTAAAGCACTGACAAACTTCCCTTTTTGTTAACAATTGTGCGCTGGGCAATGGTCCCTGTAATGCTCACATAAAGAGTGTCAGTGTGTTAGATCTGGCATCAGAAGCAGTTGTGTCCACTTTAATGGAGGCTTCTTGATTTAGTGACCATGTGACACTAGGCAAAGGAGTACCCTGAGGTTATCCATAGTTGGAGCCAGACTGTGCGTCTGCCAATCTTGCCTTGTTTTCTCCTTTCAGTCTCACCCCTTAATGCTCACATTATGGGTTAGTGTTCTCTCTGCACCCCTCAGGGAAGCTTGGACTGGTCCATGCACTGCTGATTAGGGGTACTAAAGCTTCCTGCAAGAGCTCTAGTAGATCAAAGAGCAGAGTACAGTGGGCAACTCCATCCAACTCCAAAGACCCGGTCTAATCAAAGTTAAATTCAGGATAAACTTCCAAGTTATACCACGAGCCAATTTCTGTAGACAATGTGATTTTGATTAAGGAGGTTACAGGGATAATCCATTCTCTTTCAAACTCTACGGGGTTAAAAGCTTGGACCACCTCTTGTGAATGACAGCCGTTAAATACGTGCGCTCAGAGACGGCCAGCATCAGAATGAAATTTGCCAAACAGCAGAATCAAAGATCTGTGAGCACGGTGAGATCTTTCAAGGTTGCATACAGTTTCTGCCAAAAGCCCCACTGGGACACATGAAAAGCTGCCCTCTCTCTATGCACATGTTTGAGTTGAACAAATTAACATGAAACGTTTGTTAGGGTGGGGACACATCTTTCAGGCAACTGTAAATTTGTTTCCCTGGGGCCACAGACTCATTAGTGACAAACAGATATTCTCTCAGTGGGATAGACATCATATAAAGCTGTAAATTCAGATGGTGTGTTTGATAAATGGCTGTCATTTAAAATCACGATCAACCAATAGAAGACTGCAACATTAAAGAGATCCATATCCATGCCCCTGGCTTTGATCCATGGCTTGTGGTTTCATGGTCATTTGGGCACCGGTTGAATTACAACCAAAGCTTGGCACAGATGCTGGTTGCCTGTTGCTAACCTCGTCAAAACGACAACAAGCGCTTTGGCACCTGGGTGCAAAGCCTCTGGTCTGGCGGCAAGCTGCTGCGCTCCAACCCTCGTTAACCGGAGCAGCGTTTGTTGAACACATGGCCGATCCAAACAGTTGCAAGCCCTCTCTCATTAAAATTTGAACCTTGTTTAACTATACCACACGTTTCAAATTATATCATTCTGCTTACTTCTCGCTTTTATATCAAAAACCATTTGAGTATGCAGCGCTCTGCTCCAGTTTATGTGTTAAAGTTTAAATCAAATCCATCAAAGATCTACTTGTGTGAGCCGGATCAGTAACAAACTAGAGGCCGGAAATTTGTGCCACATCGTCACAGCTCACGTCCCTACAATGTACGCCCACTTAGTCTCATGTTTTGGGACAAGATAGGTGTTGACAAGCAGCTTTTTGTCTACATCCGACCATCTTGATGTTCAAAGAGCCGAGCCGCTCCGCGAGGTAAGAGTGAGCCTACACATGTCACCACAGGCTCAAACCCCTACATGGTAAAAGGAGTGTGTCTCCTGTTAAGGAGCAAGCACAAAGGTAGGGCAGATGTCCATCCCTGAGGGGACAATAGGGGCTTTTGACAGGGCCACTTATGCTCCTCCACACCTTTTGCTAAGGGACACATGATTAGACCTCTGTCTTCCTGCTGAATGAGCATAAATCAGAGAGAACTATTGGACCACTGAGAGATAGACAACATCCTGTTTCAGTTGACTTCATCCAAGGGTGAATTACAACAAGAGAAGTTGTTGGACTATTACTCTCAGTAGGTGAGGCTTTGTTTAGTTTATTCACTGACTGTGGGATTTGGACTCAATCTGCAAACCATCTTTTCCCAGATGACCCCTGCACTTAGTATAGCTCATTAGCAAGCACGGGAGAGCCATATATCACCAGAAACAGAAATACATATGGAAACCATTTTATTTTAACCTGGTTAATCTGCTGAAGAAGTACAGTCAAGGTGGAAGTGGCCTGTTTGAGATGTTGAACCCTCCCTAATGTTCCTAATTGGTGGTGTAGATTTAGCATATAGACACAGGTTTATAGGTTTTCATTTGAGAAGAAGATTGTATTTGTGCAGACTGAGGTAATTAGCTTCAGTGAAATCTGCATCTGTTCTGTGTCAACTGTATGGAACATTTTTGTTTTCCTTGGGTGGATGGGCAAGCTGTTGATGACATCTTATGTCTGTAATGAAAACTTTAAAAGTAAGTTTGCCCTGAGTGTTTTATTACTGGTAAAAAAAAAAATTAGAAAAAAAATTCAGAGGTATCTAATTATTCCTGAAAAATAAAGCACAACCTTACTGCTTCCACAAGAATTACAAAGGTACTGCACCTGATAAACTGATCGTTGGCAGATGTCATCACTTCTACAAAGCAGAATTTCTGGCTGTTTGCTGGTGTGGAAAATGCCACACTATTCCCAGAAGTATGTTCCAGGAAATTGACCCAATGGTCAGAATGTGCAGTAATTTGAGAAACTAAAAAAAAACCCATAGGCTTAGGTGAGCAAACTAGAAGAATCCTTCACCTTTGGACAGGTGGCTTGAGGGTGGACAAGTTTGGTGACACAGTCCTACGTCTAGTAAAAACTAAACACAGCATACCATACCAGCACAGGAATGCACAGAGCCCTGTGAAATATCAATGGGAGGGTGTTCAACTATGTTGCCGGGAGAAATGTAGGCTCACCTGTATAGTTTTGCTGATAATGACAAAATTATTTAGAAACATTAAAACGCTGCTACATGAACACATTTACTCTAAAGGTGCAACAAATGCAGTAATATCCCTTTGCTATTTAATATAAATCCCCTACAGTGGTGGATTTAAGAGATTATTTTTAACTGGCAAAATATAGACACGATTAGCATAATGCTAACTGTGCTCGTAGACTGTATTTAAAAGATGGACATACCTCTTTGGTATGTAAAGGCTTGTTCTGAAGCCTGTATTTTAGCATTTTGTCAGCCGCCATGTTGGCGCTTTAATGAAACTGAAGTTATCATATTCTTACAAGAAGGTGGCTTGCTAAGTTAGCTAGTTTGACTAGACAGATATACCTGCTTATTAGGACTAAATACAAATACATGTAACACATACAAATAAAACAACAGGATTTTACTTACTACTTCTGCAAGTGTGGGAATTTAGCTCATGTTTAGCTGCTATGAAGGGACCACAGCTGTATTTGTAGGCTATAAAAATGCTAATTTCCACTTTAAAGTTGAGCAGTATAACAGAAAAGCAGCTTCTACCGATGAAACTATAATTTCTTAGCACCTCCCCTTTGGCTTGATTTTCTCCCTCGGGGGTTCCTGTTTGGTTATAGTAAATTCATGTTCTTGATGCTGTCAGTGAAATTTGACAGATAAGATTCTTCTATATCACATTACTAACACTACATTTATCTCATGGGATTCAGGATAGAGAAGTTTTGCTGTAAATGCTTTACGGATTATAAAGTTTCTTAGGCAAAGTTGTGATTTTGGATTAGAGTGCCACTTTAATATCAGGAATTATAGTGCTCTCAAACCAGCACACTGTCCTAATTTTCAGTCTTGTTCCAACGAGTACCTCGACTTTTACCATGTTCAGTATTATTGCAGGTGGCAGCGCTGCCATCCAGCCATGACAGACTCTCCAGTGCTGCAGCTTGAAGACTCTGACCCGCATGCAAACCTTAAACCCTTACTTTCCAGTGTTTGTTTTCATAGACAGCTTGAATGTGTTAGTTCGAGCTGTTTATGTGGAGACCTTTTGGCTGATTGACCTCTAAGTTTCTCTGCAGCTTTTCATAATGCCACCTCCTTCTGTGGTGCAGCCATTCAGCTACAAGAAAGATGTTGTGCCAAAGGCTATGAGTCTCTGAGCCAGCTGGAAATACCAGGAGAATTTTTCCCTATGACACAACAAATAATAAGCTTTACTATAAGGGAATACTGCACCTTCTTCATCCCTGGGAATCTCATCATACACTTAAAAAATTCCAACACAGTATTTTGACTGCCCTCTTTAGTAAACAATATGATAGAGCTCTGAGCTGTCCATAGACGTGCCAGCAGATGGCTACGATCCACAACACAGACCTCCACGGCTTGCCAGGATTCGGCCACGACCCAGACATCAATCAGAGCAACGGCACAGTGGAGCTAAAGCAAAACAAGACTTCGTGTACACCGAGCAGCTGTGGCACTCGGTCAACAATTCTGACATGTTTAACACTTTGTGAACATTGTCCTCCTTTTTTTTTTTTCTTTTATACCGCTGTCCATCTTCTGTTAGCAAGATTGTGAGCACTAAAACAGAACAATGCTTGTGCATGGTATTGCTCCAACCAGATGTAAACTCCAAACAAAAGGCGTCGTAACTGGCAGAGGAGGGGTGGGGAGAGGGGTAAAGGTCAGCACAGAGAGTTAAATAAACAGGAGGAGGACACGACAGTCCGAGCATGTTTAGGTTAACCAGCAGGTCTTAAGACAATACACTCATGGGTGG
Source organism: Hemichromis elongatus (assembly GCA_015108515.1). Lineage (NCBI taxonomy): Eukaryota > Metazoa > Chordata > Actinopteri > Cichliformes > Cichlidae > Hemichromis > Hemichromis elongatus. Next base: position 16,096 of record VUQR01036371.1, read on the forward strand.
AAAACGGTGATTGCAAAATTTTATAGTGACTAAAATCTGTGTGTGGCTAAAAATGCTCATCTGAAACTTCTTAAAAAGTTATTGAGCGGTGGACAGAGCTGATATTTAAGTTCATTACTGTGCAAGACCCCAAAAGAAATTTAGGTTTTGGAAATACACCGGGGATAACTGTCTGTGAGTTCATCACAGCACGCAGCATGCACGTCTGGCCAATGCATATCTTTACTTCTTAGACAATTCAAGCCAAATCATCTGCTTTAACTCTGTGCCACTTATTGTTTAACTTAACCTGCAGAATGCAAAGTGCTGCTACATCAGCAGGCACCTCAGACAGATTACCTCTGTCCAAATAGCCACCACATGGCTCACGACGCCCTCACCCGCAGAGATGCAACCAAATGGGCCAAGATTGGCCAGGACAGGAAGCTGGCCACTGAGCAGCTTCCTCCCTTTGAAGTGTCAGTCCGTTGGTTTTATGTGAGAGTAAGCTTGTGCTTCTATGATTGGGAGGACCCGTTTAACTGTTAAAGTGTTATGCATCCATATAAAAATTAAAAGATTGGGTTTAATCATGTTTTCAGATGTTCCTTTATTAACCTGCAGGTCATAAAAAGCAGGCTACTTAAATGTAAATAAAGACAAACTTGGCAACTGTGTTCTGCACATGTGTCTTTTTTTAACGCTGAAGTGATGCTCACATACCCAAAAATCTCACAACTTCACTGTTAATACCTCCTTGATTTTTCGTGGGAATTAAGCCTTCTTATGCTAGATAATACATGCAAGCAGAAGCTTGCATGCAGAGTCCTGAGGAAATGAGTTCAGAGCTGGCTTAAGGAAAGAGGTACATTCAAATAAGAAGACATAAAAACACATTTCAGCTGGGCTTGACTCTGTCCATCAATCCTTTAAAGTGTGCTACAGTACTTCAAGAGTCTTAAGCATTAAAGTTTTTGAGAAAGTGCTTTTTTAACCTCTTTCAGGGTGCCTCAAGGTGCTTTATATTGTCAGATAGACCCTACAATAATACGACCCCCTATGAGCAAGCACTTTGGTGACAGCGGGAAGGAAAAACTCCCTTTTAACAGGAAGAAACCTCCGGCAAAACCAAGCTCAGGGAGGTGCGGCCATCTGCTGCGACCGGTTGGGGAGAGAGAAGGAAGACAGGATAAAAGACATGCTGTGGAAGAGAGACAGAGATTAATAACAGGTATGATTCAGTGCAGAGAGGTCTATTAACACAGGCTAACTGAAAAGGAAATACTCGGTGCATCATGGGAGTCCCCCAGAGCACGCTCCCAAAAGATAGATTTAATGTATATTTTTCAGTGTAAACTGAAAAATATTCAGTGTTACTAAGCTTGATTTTATTATCATAGGGCCCTTTAGAAATATTTTATTCTTTTACAACAACTTTATTGATTTAAAAGTTGTTTTTTTAAATAATTTTTGTACTTCTGCTTAATATAAAATAGCACCTCTAAATAAAAAAAACAATAAAAATGAAGTAAGGCACAGATAGATATAACCACTGTGATGTTACTAATAGTTTAATGAAGTCCTGTTGAGGCTCAGTGTTTTTGTTATCACTGTCTCGGTGTTTTGATGACTGAGGGGTGGATTTGACTGAGAAACTGACACTAAACCAAAAAATATCCTAATTTACCATCTTTTTTTTTACTCTACTGTTGACAAAATTTATAAAATGAACATCATGTTGTATTCACTAAGATTATAACTGCTGAACTAGCCCATACAGTAATCAGGCAAGTGTCTACAGAGGTCACAGAGAAAGGGAGCTTGTTTTCTTATTAAGTGCTATAGAGCAGGTTTAACCCAATTTTGCATTGGGCTCAGTTTTAAGTTTTATCTTTTACCTACAGACTACAGTATAATCTCAGTGCTTTCCTATAATCTTTTACTGACCACTCAGTGCTTTTAGAGGGTCCCAGACTGCAGCTTCCTCTGTAAGGACCATTGCACAAACTAGTGTTAGTGTTTTAGTGTAAAGCATTCCACCCATCGTTACACATTACACTTGTTTTAAAAGCCTACAGAGACTCTGTCTGCCCGAGTTACAACAGTTTTGTTTATTCCCTCATTTGAAATTTATTGAGCATATCAAGAGTCTAAGGAGTTAAACTTTGCCCACGAATCAGCTGATCTCAGTACCACCCACTTCGTGGCTCAGCTTACACAGCCATACGCAGAAAATCAACAAATCTCACGTCTTCACACTACTGAGGCTGTTTTAGCCTGCCTACAACTGTTGCACTCTGCAAGCTGCTTTTCAGCCCACCCCCATGCTGCGTCAAAGTTAATCAGGCTCAGGTCTGCTGTCACTTGTGCAAAATGTAAACAGCTACAGATGAGACTCTAAATCCTTTTATGACAATAGCTTTCGATATAGAAGTCCTATCTGAAGAGTATTTCTATTTCCTCTCATGCAGTAGCTCTTCTAGCTGGATGAGCTTAGCTGAAAATTGGTGGTGACACATCTGGTGCAGCAATCAGGATGCATTAACCTTTGAATCAGATTCACAACACTGTTGGTCGGTAGTTCTGGTCATTGTAGTTAAAATAAAAATGTTAAGTGTTAAAATTTTCCTCGATGAACAATACTTAAGTACACAATAATGCTGTTTAAAATGAACAATGGCTTTAAGAGAACAAGACTCTGGAGGCTCAAATAAAAATAAAAAAAATGTATGAGTATGACTGAGATTTTGTCCAATGAACCTTTGCAGAGAGGTGGAGGAGGAGAGACCCTCACACTTCCACATGTCTCCACCAAAAATAAAACCCACTTTTTCTCAGTTGAAACCTTACAGCTCCTTTTTGAGCCTAGATGCAACCCCGTTGTCTCAGTCACCCTCGCAGTACGTGATGTTTTACAGCTTTTGCAGGATTATCGCCTTGAGTTAACAGGGTCTTAAATAACTCACTGGCACCAGGAATCGTACTGGGAATTTGCCACCTGCTGCATCGGCCATCCACAACCACGCAGCAGCAGAGAGAGATGGGGTGAATGTACTCCTGGGTGCAGGGATGGCGTCAAACAAGGCTGAGGGTCACGCGCCACCTCGCGCACCATGCTCAACAGGAAGTGTGGCTTCCTTGAGTCGTTGCCGTGAGGGCAGAGGTCAGAGAACAGGATCAGTAGATCGTGTTACGGCGCCCAGATGTGGCAAACGAAAGCCACAGCTCCAAGTCTCAAGGTGCCCCAAATGTACTGTGCAAGCTTGGCTGTGCAGAAACTGAAAGTGTCTTTGCTTTATAATACAGATGTTTCTTGATGTCGTTTTAAAAGATATAACCTTCTAAGGCTGAGCTTGTTTGCTATTTTTATGGTTCCCATTTGCATATTTTCCTATTTTAAAACATCAGTTTAACACTTATCCTGTGAACTACAGTGAAGCTTGAATGTAAAGTCTTTGCCACAGCCAGCACAGCAGAAATGACTGGAGGAGAGGAGACTTTGCGTATGATTTATACACTCTGTGTGGATCACGTGAGCCTTTTGCACGCCTGTGTTTCGGAGCCTGTTTATGTTCTCAGTAAAATATATTCCAGTGGCTCTCTGCTGCACCGTGCTTCCTCACCGGCCTGTCTGCTCCGTCAAGAGTGATGAGCTTGGGAATGAGAAACAGGTGTGTGTGAAATGTGGAGATCACTCCTTTATCTCTCGCTCTCTTTCCCTCTCGCTTGACCTTTCTGAGCGAGTCGTGTTGAGCTGCAGAACAAGCAACAAAAACACAAGAGGAGGGAGGATGGTAAGAGGGGAAAAGCAACAGATCAATCAGCTTTTTAATTTGGTATCAATTGATCACAAACTGTCTGCAGCTAAAACAGCAAAATTATTTTCAGCTGCAAGTAAATAAGGAAAGTGGAACACAAGATGTTAGGAAAACAATGTAAATGCAATTAAAGGTAAGTGTTTCTGGAAATGTTTAAACAACTTAAGCATACAGTACAGGCAACTTAGACAACGGGCCACACATATTACATGGTAATTGCAAGTATTTGTTAATTAGTCAGATCCATCTACAAGAGGACAACGATGATTAAAGACTAAATCCAATCAAATGCTTTACTGATTACAGTTAAAGTAGTAACACAGACAATCATCCTGAGTAAAACAACTAACAGTCTTAAGAACTAATAATACAAGTGAAGTGATTTAACAGTTTGATGAGATCATCTTAGGACAGGGTGGGGGTTCAGCAGATAGCACCTCTCTCTCAAAAGCTTTCATATTCCTCAGGCACAGATAACATAACTCTCTGGCATGATCACACTTCTGAGTTTGACATCAGAGGAATTTTTTTTTCATGGCCAGCATGTAATGAACTATTATAACTGTGAATTTGAGGTCACAATTTGTACTTCGTGAATGGCTCCTATTATGATATCAACATCCACAAATCTGCTAGCATAGTTCATAACACAGCTCTTTTCACTTGCATTGAAATATTTGTTAGTGTAAGTCAACTTTTTAGCAGGTTGCAGGTAAATTAATAAACGGGTGATATTTTCCCCTATGGCTATGGAAAATAAACTGTGGCCTCATTCTGAACCTTCCAAATTAAAGCATAGAAATTCAGCCATGAATGGGTTATTTTTTAGTATACCTCTATTTTGTAATTTATATGGCCATAATGTTGTTTATATGCCAACCTCCAGTCTTCTAGAAAAATAAATCTACAGCTTAAAAACTTTTTTTTTTCATGTTTTTTGCACTTCTTCAAGGTGAGGGATTTTCTAAGTTAACAAAAATAACTGCACGATGTCGCTATTTGTCACCATGAGCTTCACTGTAATTCACAACAGAGCACTGCCCCGCTCAGCTCCCTCAAATCGCTTTTTACACCGCCTCGTCATACCTGCCCACCCCCGCCGCGGTGGGGAGGTCGGGACTCCCTCTTTTACTGCCGCTTCCGTGCGTCTTCCCGTCAGTGCGCCAGCAGACCGCGCAGAGCGAAGAGCGCAGCGCCACGCTGACCGTGTGTCCGTCACAGAGCTCCACACCGTCACTGGATTTCAAAGACAACGACAGCAGCAGTGGCTAAACTGAGCGAACGCGGTGAGTACGAACAGAACTACGGCTTCCACTGCTCGGTTTTTAATAAATGTTTGAGCTGAGGGTGATTTATGACGTGTTGCGTTTGGAAGTTTACCGATCAGGCTGACTCGGACAGGAATCGACCAATCCGCTAAAGGATTATTTTGTACTCTTATTATGCGAGTGAGTTATTTTAGTAAGTGTGTAGTTACGGGTTAACAGATGGTACAGAATAAACAGGCTTTAAATAGGTCGGAATCTTTGGGTTCCTTATTATTCCTTAACTAAGAATCCAGAAATTCACCTCCCAGATATACTTCTAAGGTATTCTTTGATCAAAATAGGTTAAATATTAATAACCCTCAGGAACAGGGTGTGTGTTTTCCTTTTTATATTTACTACAGGACTTCTTCAAGTCAAGAACCATGTCTGGAAACTTTATGATGTGTTAGTGGCTTTTTCTGTGATAGACGTCTAATTCTAGGTAGCTGTTTGATAAGACCATAAACATTTTTTAGGCTGGCAAGTGCATTCATTGATCATGTGCTCTGTAAAGCCTATATGTGGACACCCTGGTTTAACTCAACCTTGAAGTCCAGCTGATAATAACTGCAAATACAACTGGCCTGGAGCAGCAGGTCTTTGCTCAGCTTTGATCTGCACTGAATATTTTCATCTGGATGAAATCAGGAAAATTGCCCAAATGAGGATCTGGTTTCCAATCATCTAATCAGCAAAGACAAATTTTGTTACCCTAATAAGTTAAAGTTTTTTTTTTCTCTCATAACTAGCCAATCATTTGAGACCATGACTGAAACTATAGGAGATTTTAAAGACCAACATGGTGCTACTTGAGAACTTTCAAAAGAATGGGGGAAAAAAAGTTGGGGAGGGGCATTATGCAATCCACCCACTCTAAAGTGAAAAGACTGTCTCTTCCAAGGAGACAATCATGTGCCCTCAGGGTCGCCTCCACCTTGACCCACCTCCACCCCTGCAGCTCCACCTCTCTTCATAAGGGCTCATACATCCTGAGTTGGTTTGATCAGCGTGGGGTCAGGAGCATAAACAACTTAGCAGTCAGACTAAACAGACCACACATGTCTTGTAAACACATTTGGATTCATAGGTGAGCGCGTGCCGTTTTTTCCTGGGATAAGCGGCTGGAGGTTTGATTCTTGCTTTCTTGATGCAGATCATGAAGTGGCTCAAATGCTGCTCTCACTCGTACCTTCTCACAGACACGCTCGCATCTCACCGCAGAGCTTTTAGTAGCCGTAATGCTGCTTCTGAGCACACTGTGAGTTTTCCTCAGCAGATGTGCAAGCCCTCTTCTGTAACTACTTCAAGGATGTCAGCAAAGATTTAAATATGAGCCAAATTTTCCACACAATCTTCAGTGAATCACTTTCCAGGCCTTCTATTCAATAGGTAGAGTTAGCTCTGTCTCCTCCCTACCTTTCCCTACCTTAACTTTTGTTTGAATCCCCGAATTCTGTGCCCAACAGCTACAGTGATTCATAGGTCTTAAATGCTTACTGACGACATCAATCATTCAAACATACACACGGTTCAGGGTGCAGCGCAAACAGCTCTCTGGCTGAATACCTGCTTGCAAAATTACAGTGCAGAGGCGGTCGTAAACATTCGCCGTTTTGTGCCCAGACTCATGTGGCAGTGTGCTAATTTTCCAGCAGTAATACAGCTGCATCTGTGTTTGATGCTGATCCCAGCAGAGCACACAAGAATACATCCTCCAGTTACAAAGCGGAAAGAGAGCCCAGGGGCGGTGAGCTGCTCACTGCACTCTCCGTCTGAGGTGTTGACAGGAGCCCTGACATCATTAACATGACTAAATAAAATGTGATTTGGGTCTTTGCCTTCCCGCTCGGCTCATAGCACCAGCAGGGATATTTATGATGATGGTGTTATTGATGCAACGCTCAGAGGAGCATGCAGAATCAAGTTCACTTTCTGACTTTTGAGAGAGTTCGGTTTGACGTAATGCGCATATTCATGCATATTTATGCTCTTATTACAACATGAGCACTTGAACAGGAGCTGAGAACCAGCATCTCGTGAAAAAGTTGAATCAATTTACGGGACAGCTAGACTCCTCATCTTCACGTCTTTTATTTTTACAACTTTCTCCGTGTTTTTTTTTTAATGAACAGAGTTTTTTTTGTCGAGGCTGCACAAGTGTATAATCTGATTGTTTTTTGACCACATTATAGCTGAATGCAGAGAACAAGCGGAAGCCGCAGGATTTTTCATGGTTTTAGCTCACAATGGGCCACTCATGTGTTTCTTATCAAAATTCAAGGCTCGGTTTTGCTTTCCTGCAGAGCCGGGCTAAAAAACACAGCCTTTTAAGAGGCCATGTCAAACATTTGTTTTCTTTAAACCCTGTTTTGTTGCACGTAAAGACCCCCGAGTTACGGCGTGAAGCTTGAGTTTCTAATTAGAGGGGAAAATGTGCCCTGCTAATGACATCATCTTCCCCCTGGCACTGCGTTAAGAGAGTGTGTGTGTGTGTGTGTGTGTTGCTTCACAGCAGCTGGTTTTAGACATTTGACGTATGCAACTGTGTGAGACTTCAAACACTCTCACACAAACCGTCGGGCTTATAATTTAGCTTTTATTGCTCCTTGTCGCCTTGTTTGGGCCGTTGTGGCCAAAGTCTCTGGGAACCTTTTTCAGGAGAAACTGTGTGTAAGAGAGGAAGAGCATGTCGATAAACTCAGCTTCTAAGTTACATTCAGAGACAAAACAAACCTACTCAAATAGGCATGAAGTTATGCATACCCACTCTTAGAAAGGCCTGCTGGCTGAAAGGAGAAGTGAAACCTACCATCTGTGTACTGAGCTTCTTCTGTTTTGCAAACTAATGTGGAATTATATTCGCTAAAGAAACAATTTGATATATTTTTGATGTTTCATTCAAACTGCATGAGTCTTCATGACTTTTTGCACTTAATTTTTGGACATAATGATTATTATAATCAATCTTGCCACTTTCAAAGACCTGAGAACATTACATCACTTCCATCTCCACGGGCTTCCGAACTCAATTTATAATTCATTGTGAGCAACGAAATCATGAAACATGATCTGACAGATCTCCGTCTCCTGACGGTCCCCTGTGTGTGTGTGGGTGACAGCTGTGAGAGCGGCCCTTCTCCCCGCTGCTCTCACATCCCTGTAATTGTTCACAGTCCGACTGGGCGCCTCTGTAGCTCTGCCACATCCCATCACACTCAGCCGTGCCACGCTGTGTCCGCTGAACCGTGAGGAAGACGACACGAGTCTGGACATTTCCCTCTGACAGAGGAGGAGGCCATCGATGCAACCGCACGGACTCTTCCAGATGTTTTCTGATTCTGACAGAAGCAAGGGAGGAGAGGCGGGAACAGGGACAAATCGAAGGCTCTCTTTCCGTGGCACTCGGGGTGCTGTTAGTGGGGAAGCAGGTCGGTTGATCGGTAACGAGAGAAGACAGCTGGCAGGTTCAGCAAAGGTTAACAACTAAGTATAGATGGCAGGGAGGACAAACAGAAGAGCTTAGTGTAAGGTCTTTGTCTGAGAGGTTGTGGGTGATTCTTGCAGTTTCTAAAGAGTAGTTACCTCATTTTAGTTAGTTTGAAATAGAGGAGTGTTGGATTCTGATCTCTAGCATCTCACACTAAATATTTCAAACTTATCTGTCCTTTTCGTGTTTTCTTCGGATTGGACGTGCATGTTTTTTGCACGTGAGGTTTCTTTTAATGTCCTAGTTTCGTTCTGGGTTTCAGCAGACATCACAAAGCTATAAAAAGATCTCCTTTTAAAAGTTTTTGTGGCAGTTGGGATTGAGCATTTGCAGTTTTTCTACATTCAGGGGGTATTTTGCTTATGTGTTGAGCTGTGTCAGTCAGATTAAATCAAACTGCACCCACACGTTCCTGATGCAGCCATCTTGCTGCATTAGCTTTTTGACTGCTCAGCCCTAAATAATTAATGATCACTGTTAAACACTGAATATGGTGGATTTTAAACCAGGGGTTTTTCTGGCTTAAAGCTAAATTGGATGAGCAGCCTTCATGTAGCCAATCACCGGAAGTGTTTGAGAAAGTTTATATTATAGGAAGCGGTTTGCAGAGCGTTGTATTTCATCTGGAGTTGCACACTTTTGCGCCCCGGCGTGACGATTGCAAATCAATGTTGACACATTTAAAGCGGTGGAGAGTGTGTGGGGACACAGGAGGAGGGAGTAGATGGGCTCGGGGACACCATTGTTACAGATGACCCGGTGTTTGGGGACAAGGCACAGCTGGAGACACTTTAAGCCTTAACCGACCCCAAACAGTCCTGTCACGAGTACTCACAAGTTAGTGCTAACCTTTTACCGCTAACATCAGCAACATGTGTTTAGAATAATTCTGCAGGCGTTGTGTGTCCTTTTAGCAACCCTGTGTGTGAAAAGAGGGTGGGGTTACACAGATGCTACTCTGGCTGTCTTTCCTTTTACTTTAACTTGGAGCTCTGGATTGAGTTGCTCTTCGCTCATATGTGGCCCCCATGCTCTCACACGGCTTTAATCAATTCTTGTGCGCTCTTACTTATCTAGTTGTCAGTCAGTTTCAGCCTTAAACTCTTAGTCATTGTGGAGAGTGTATTTCTGCAGTGTTTCGGTCAGCAAAAAGGCAGGTAAACCACTGTTTGATGTAACGCCGCTGACTATGTTTTGACTTTTTAGTTGCTGCTAAAGCCTCTTTTGTCACTTTGGTGAAGCCGACGTTGAAGCCTGGCAGAGGGAAAAATGTGCCGACTTCGTGAAATAAAACATCTGGCGGTTGGCCAGACAAAGCTGTCTCTCAAAGCATCCACACCAGCTGAGAGCTTAATGAGGGTTCACAGTATGAGAACCGAGCTTCATTATTTAAGACTCTGGGAGATTGAGGGACATGTCCAGATTTATGCCTCTCTACTGTACTGTATAAACAGCCTCAGGGCAGGCTTTTATTTAGGCGGAGGGGGGCTGTGTTACCCTGAGTTGCACAGTGCATTCCCAGTCCAGGGATGTGCCGCACACACACTAACACACACACACACACACAGTAGGTCACAGTGGTTTGTATTGCTGGTCACATAATCCAGGCTGGCATGTGGAGGGAGCAGCAGTGGTGGTTATAGTTTACTAAACAATGCCGTCCAGCGCTGGGATATGTGCGCGCTAACTCTATAAACGTAGCTCTGGGACACACTGTCTACGCTATACGCTTTCTGTCCCCAACAAAAAAAAAGATTATGTTTGGCTCATAGACAGTATAAAAGATGGATGTAACCATGCTGATGCAACCCAGACCTCGAGGTGAGAGTCCTCATCGTTAATATTTTGGCGTTTTGAAAGTGGACGTGGCAAGCATTCAAGTCAAAGCTCGTTTATTGGCTGACAACAAGTTGTTTAAGAGTCCTTTTTGACTCCTAGAATGGCTGTAGTTTATAACACAAACATCATCGTGGTTTATTGGGGTGAAGTAGAGAAGAGAAGAGAGTGTAAGGCAAAGTGAAGCTTTTACCGGTGGATCTCTGGCTACAAACTGTGGGTAGTGACCCAAAAAATGAGATGGTAGATAGAAGAGGCGGAAGTGAGCTTCCTCCGAAGGCTGTCCGGGCTCTCCCTTAGGCCTTTATTATGCATTCTGCCTGCACTAGGATTCACTTTGGTCCACTTGGGTTGGAGTGAAGTACATTTTATCACCAGACAGTTAATGTGAAGGCTGTGCAGACATCCACATGCCTTCCTGTCTTTTGTGATTGTATGGATTCTTATATGGAAAATATAAAGACTTCAAGAGGATTTTAAAGAAATATAAGAGAAATGATAACTTGGTTGTGGTTTCCCCTGCTGACTGTGTCTGCAACAGAGTATCACCAAGGCTTTAGAGGTACGGTGAGGAGCTTGGTCATTCTGGATGGGCTCAGAGTAGAGCCACCTACCTCTCCACAATGAAAGGAGCATGTTGAGGTGGTTCTGGCATCTCCTAGGTGAGATGCTTTTAGGCATGTGCAAATGTTAAGAGGCTTCGGGGCAGACCAGGACACTGTGGAGAGATTGGCTTGGGAATGCCGCGGTGTCAACCCACAAAAGCTGGAGAAGAGGGCTGGAGAAAGGGAGGTCTGGGAATCTCTGCTGGCAACTAGCGATTAAGCCCATAAAGTCATCAGGAAAGTGTTTTGTTTTTGTTTTTTTTAGGCAACAGAACAAGGGATCCGAGGTCTGTTTTCCCAGAGACTTCAATACAACCAGAAATCTTTTTGCAAAAAAGAGTGAATGTCAGTATTTGGAAGTAATCTCACTCCCGATTTCCAACAAAGTATATTCCAGTAAGTAAAGTTTGAAAAGTGAGAAGAAAAAGGGTTTATTTTGGTTCTTAGGGAGTTAATGCCATTCGTGTATCACTAGAAGTACAGTGACACTTTAAAACATAGCTGCTTCACATTCGTGGATAGAGCCTGGTCAGTGCTCTGCATATGGTTTATTTAGCAAATCACAAACCAGTGGCAGGACAGACGAAAGGTTTTACAGTTTTATTACTGTTTATGTTTACTGCAGCCATCTTGGATTATTAACTGGGAGTTGGTGGGCTGGTCCAACCTTTTGAGTGGGAACTCCGTGTCGACGGGGCTTTTCAGATTAAAATTCGGACTTGGAACTCGGAAATTCCCAATTCAGCTTAATCTGGAACTCGGCATTTGCCCGAGGGTGGAGGTTTTGTCCATGTGCCTACCTGTTTTTTGTATCTGCCCCAACTTCTCTCTGAAAAATTTACATTACAGTTCACCAACTTCGCATGCTCCCCAGGCGGTCAGCTTCAAGTGGAAGTCAAGCAGGAATAGCTAATGGGCCGCCGGGCCGCCAGCTGTCAGTGTCCGCAGCAGAGTATAATCAAGGCTTAACTCAGTACCTGCACACTTTCCACAATTATTTTGCCTGTCGCTGAATTTCACGGACATTTCATGGTCTCTGCTGACCACATTGCTGCTGCTTCCTTCCTGTGCCCTATATTCACATTTGAGATGTTGAAACAAAAGGCTTTATCAGTCCGGGTGCCGGGCGACCTGCCTTTGTAGGACACGTTTTTCATGTGCGTAAATAGATCAATGCCCTGAAAACAGGGGCAGTTAAAAATCAATTCCGTGTTAAAGACAAAAGCAAAATGGACTATATAACTGTTCTGTTAGTAACTGCTCTCCAAATAACATAAATAAAACAGAAGAAGTTCAAATTTACACAGCGATTAGTTTACTGTACCACTGTGTATTGCAAAACAAATCATCTTAATCCAGTGTCTTTGTGCATCCCTGCCTGCATTGTCTGGGTATTTCTCTTTGATCATATATTTTCTGTACATTTCTCACAGTGAGGCATCATAAGGCAGCTTAACATTCCAGGATTACTGGCAGGCTCAGGTGTCGCTCTACAGCGTGGATTATTAGATTTCCACGCACTTGGCACCTGGTGGAGCGATCACAGGCCGCTAACTTTAGACCTTTACACTTACAAACTTAACTCTAAGTTTTAAAATTGGCATTCGGATGATAAAAAAGCGTCCTCATTCCGTCTTGATGAAAAGCAGATTTTAAGACGTCTTTTATTTTTAAAGCCATTGACAGGCCAAGCTTGCGTGCGTTTCTTTTTGCTTTGTTGTAATGTCGTAGCTGGAAAAAGCAAATAGTGACTCATAAAACTTTATGGTTCAGAGCTGTTCAGTAATCACAAGTAACAGAAGCCTTCCTGAGCCCTTTGCTCAAAAGAAAAAGGAACTTGCCCTGCCTGTTGATAAAACAAAAAATAAATGTGCACACTCTATCGTGGAGCTGCCCTTATCGGTGTAAGCACTGCCTGAATGTTACAGTCTTGATAAAGGCGTGACTTCCAGTATAATGACTGTAATAAGACGGAGAGATTGTGCAATGTTAATTCAATTACTGTAATGTCAGGGTGATAGCTCTCTTACTGATTACCTCAAATTACAATTAAAGTCTCTTCTACTAATTAAGCTACTTATCATTATATTTTGACTGATTAGTCAGTGTACTATAAACAAATAATGCTTGCTACATGTTGCCCGACTCTTAAATGCAATATAATACTCTTGCTTTCGACTGCTAAAATGTTTTTCCAATGCTATAAAGTAGAACCGTGTCAACATTTACAAATAGGCTAATTAATTTTATTGATTATGCTGCAGAGCGCAGAGTTAATCGATTGATAATTAGCACTTATGTTCAAAAGGCTTCGGTTTATTGTGAGTCGTTTGCTGCCTTGGGTTGACCTCCGTGTGCTTAAAGTTCTACAACGAGATGATGTAAAGATCAGCAAATAAAGGCTTGACTTTAAGTACAATGACGTCATTAGTTAACTATTAGCTGTCCTGTTGGCCAACTGCTATGATGTAAAAGCAAGTTAAGATAATTTAGTTACTGGCTCGTTACTTGTTGTCATTTAGTTACGTTTAGCTGTTTCTGCATTTTCTATGCATATGTACAATCTTCCTTTATTAGCTGAATTTTAGCTAATAACTGGGATTAATACTCCTAATCCCTGATTATCAGATAAGGTCAAATGTTTTCAGTCTTCCCTGTTTTGTTTTGTTTTTTTTGTTTTTGTTTTTCCATTCTTGACTTTTTGTTTATCCAGTCCTCATGGAACCACACCCACCATTAGCCTGAGTACATGTTGCTCTCCGATGTTCAGTTGCCCTCACGATGATTGGCTTTGAATGACAAAAGAGCCGCAGCAGTGAGCTAAGAGCGCATCTTGTCCAGTTTACAGTTTGCAAAGAGGTCTATTCAGGTTGGGGGTTTCTTAAGCCGTCCCAGGTGGCCTAGCGCTGTTCCTCATGAATGTGGAGAAATCCCTTTCGTAGCCACGGGGTTAATAGCACTGAAGGCCTCACAGGCATGATAAGATTTACAGTTGGCTTTGTTTTTGAGGGGGCAGTAGCCTATCTATCATGTGTCTTAATCTCTTACATTTTACTGTTACCGTGTTGTTCTTTTCCCGCCCTGACTAATGAGGCAGCGAGACCAAGTCTGACTTACCTATAGGAGACCATTGTTGCAGCCCGTTAATGATGCGAAGACAGCCCAGTTTGTCTCTTTTGTTTGGAGGAGAGAAGACAACGCCTCCTTTGCTTTGTCCTGCCCCACGACAGACTTCTTGAGTCCTGTGTTTGCAGTGTTGGTTAATGACCGAAGCCTGCGGTCATGAATCGTGGCTCATTAGTGGCAGACACTTTTATCCACACTGTAGAGATTCTTATGTGTGCAGATGCTCCATCATGGCATAAAGTCTTCTTTGAATGAACGTTGGTTAACGTTTGAACACTGAGACATTTCAGTCCGTTAGGGAGGATTGTTAGTCACTGTCATCCTTAATGGTTGTGCCAGATGTTCATCTAAAGAAAGTGAGAAATGCAAGACAGTGAAAGAGAGGGAGGATGCTGGAGATGGCCAGTTGGCTCTTTGTCAGCAGCAGATGCCCCTCATCTGCCAAAAGATTAATTTGACAGGTAAGTGTGTAGAATAACCTCCCGAGAGCTTCAAAGGTGGTCTTTTTGAATTTATTAACATCTTATCATTTGTTTACTTCACTAAATACATAATTCACAGAGAAACTTCCTTTAACCTTCTGATCCAGGACCAGCTGGGTTTTCTCTGGATTTCATACCTCGATGAAGCTATCCTTCTAGAGACTCGCTTGAAGCAAACAAACCCTCCCTGGGTCTTTTTGTGTGTTTAGTTTCTTTCTGGGGCGCCGCTTTTCAGAACAAGAAGAACCACCTGACAATATAACTGATAATGAGACCTAAATGTGACCCGCTTTGTTCTCTCACTGGGTCAAATGCATGGGGCACAAACAGAAAAACGAAGAAAAACGAACTCCACTGTGCCTTCCCATGACAGGTCTCTGTCCAAGCATTCTGATGTAGCATGACACAAAACATCTGGTTCCTCTTTAGCTGCATGGGGGCGCCTGGGTAAGCCTCCCCTGCAGGCCGGTCCATCCGCTTCACAGAGGGGAAATGCGGAGGCAGAGAGAGGAGAGGCAGACAGACAGACAGAGGAGTTTTATTAAAGAACACATCGATGGAGATTGCACAAACACAGAGAACTGGTGACATGAGAATTCCCTAATGTTTGGGTTTTGGAAGTATGCTTTCTGCTGCATGTCCCAGGTATTACTTTTGCACCACATGTTCGATGTTTCCGCAGTCTCTGCTAGTTTGTTACACCCTTTTAGTTGGATCAAATAGCTGTAGGCTAATGTAATTATTTGCAATTCATAATTTGTTCACAATGCCTGAAACATTTGTCCCCACATGTCGGAATCTGGTGGGCAGTGTTTGTAATTTTCTGACATTTGGATAAGTTTGCAGCCTGACAGAAATTTCCTAACAGTTTGAGCTTCCTTTTCTGGGTTTCCTTCTAGTGAAGGTAGTTCAGTCAGTTTTCACATGTACAATCTAAACCTTTAAACTCCTGTTGTGTTTTTTCACCTTGTCTTTAAGTTTAAGCAACACTTTTTGAAATCATGTCAAGCAACTCATTCGAATTTCCGACACCTTGTTAATACAAAAACACAAAAAACAACGACATGTTCAAAGCAAAATCATTTTCTCTTCTTCTTGTTCTTTTTTGTTTTTCATGTTGTGACATTCATTGCAAAGGCTGTATATTCAGAGCCCGCTTTGCTATACATACACATAATCGGTTCTGATAAACAGAACAAATATATGTCGGCCTAAGATGGGGAAAAAGCTTTTCAAGATCACACTGTAAGTGAAATGAAAGGGCAAAGAAGCCCCGCAGCATGTGTAGAGGAGCTGAAGAGTGGGAAGGCAATTTAGCTTGGTTAGCAATTGGAAGGAGAAGGTGGGGTGATGTTCACTGTAGAGACAAGAACAGAAGGATGGGTTTAGAGGTTAATGACAACCTGCAATGAGAGACAAAAGAAGTCGTGAAACACGAGAGAAAATCCCAAGGCTATCTCACGCTTTGCACAAGCTTCAAGATCACAGGAGAAGGTGCTGGGTACTAATTTGGCTCATTACAGTCAAGAACTAATGGCGGCTATTGTTCTCCAGCAAATCCCAGTTGAGTCACTGGTGTCCCCTGTGGCTTTGTGCACATGTGTGTTTCTTCTCTCTGGTTTTACAGATTTCTGTTTTAGTGTTTTATTATATTATGTTTAGATAAATGCCTTAAAAAATGACCTATGATGCTATTTCTCTTTCGCTGTCATATAATTAGTCACAATGGTTTAATGTGGCTATCAAACACAGTCACGTCAGTAAGTGATCCCTGCGAGACAAAAGCTCAGGCTGCGACCTCACGCAGTGTTTTCACTCTTGGGTCTGTGTGATGTCATTGTGAGTGCTTAGCATGGTCTTCATCATTAGCTGTGAACGGAAGCCCCATCTAACTGTTAACCTTCTGATTATGAAGGGCAGCCAGCATGACCATAAATCCCCTTAAACACACTTACACCAATGACTGCGTCTCCTTAGTGCAGTTTTTTATTCCAAACAAACAACAGTAACCACCGTGACTCACTTAGTCATGTGATGTCCCAAATAGCACTTTGAGCAAGACATAACCTATGAAAGTGGCTTGTTTTCTTCAGGCTCCGAATGTCACATCACTTGAATGCACACTGACATTACAAGAGGCCAGAAAACGCACAGGAAGTAGAACAAATACAAATCCCATGTGCATGGACATGCGCAGGTATATATGTATGTATATGTATACTTATGTATATTAGTGTGTACATGTGTGTGAGTACATGTCTATAAATAGGAATAGTAGTGGTACAATAGCTATATCAAGTGATATAGTTATGTCTTCCATATTTCCAACCATATCCATAATCACATACTGTGTGTGCTACCATTGTATATAGTGTATTTATTTATCTTACTTTCTTTTCCATTGATTGTACTTATTTGTATTTTTGTATTTCCTTCTGATATCTGTACCTGAGCTGAGGTGACGCAAAAATTTCCCCGTCGTGGGATCAATAAAGTCTTATCTTATCTTAT
>VUQR01036372.1:5526-23403 GCA_015108515.1 Hemichromis elongatus
GGACTAATAAGTGTAGACTTCTTCTTCTTTTCAAACAAAAGAATGCATATATCATATTTTTTAATAATTGTGAATGCACATGTTTGAAATAAAAATGAACTGAACTGAACTGACCTGTTGGAATGACTCTCCACTTCAGTAACATGATCATTTGTCTGTGAACAGCAGTGGTATCACCAGACACTGAGTCAAAGTAGTATGACAAATGCTTTCATGGAGCTGAATGAGTAACTTCCAGATTTGTGAATCTGACTCAAATAACCAAAGATAGGCCTCAAAGTCACCGACCTCCAATTGGAGAAGTATTGTGATGACTTGCTGTGCCTGAGCAAAAGCCTTCTCTACTCTCAACCACTTTCATGCTACATTTTATTCTATCAGATCCCTAAACATCTGTAAAGATTGGGTAATTGCCTCCCCACTGTTATAAATGAAGTTACAAAGTCTGTGCAGGCACCTTGATGGTAGAGAAGAGTATGCAGAAAGGCTTTGTGGAAAAGGGAGAGATAGAAAAACTGTCTGTTCTGTTTTGTCTGCAAGATCAAGAATAAATCTAAAAGTAAAACAATAGACTTTATACTGTTGGTTTAATGTCTCCTCTTCTACTTTCTGTCTCTCTGCCTTTTCTCTTTAGGCACACTGGGATGGCTTGACGGGGAGAATCACTTTCAACCGGACCAATGGCCTGAGAACAGACTTTGACCTTGATGTAATCAGTCTGAAGGAAGAGGGGCTCGAAAAGGTTCTGTGTCTTTAATATTTATGTGTTTGTGCGCTCAGGGGTTCACCTTATATGACTATATATGTGGCAATGGGATGATGAGATAAAACACAAAATGAAAGGGTCAATGTAGCAGGGAACATAAATGATCAAAATGCGCATCAGTGATGTCTGTGTAGACCTTCACCTGTGCTCAGCGACCTATGACAGACATGCACAGACTCATTTGGATTCGTCTGATAGACAGTATGGTAACTCTCATATACAGCCCCTCATAGTATAAGGCCCTTACTATGTTGTTTATTGTAGACTGTCTTCTTTATCATGCATCTGTAACACAGCAATAAATTATCTGTCTGTTTTGTACAAAAGCACCTGTCAAATTTCAGCTAAAACCAGGTTACTGTCAACATCTTTGTTTTTAGTTCTTGACTTTATTTTTCTTTATAGAGGGTCAGTTCACAATGACAGTTGTCTCAAACACCAGTTGCAGGGTGTGAGACCATGAAAAACAAAAATGACAAAACACAAAATACAGGAGAGACTAGATCAAAGATGATGACATGTAATAGTGGCACATACACACATAGGAAATTAAAAGAGGGCAATCCTCAGTGCTTAATGAGAACTTCACCAACATCCCATACCTGAACCAATAGCAACATAAGTACCTTAACCTTACCTCATCCTGCCCTAACTGTAGTCCTTAGCAGAAAGAAGGGCTTCCAAAGCTACAGCCACCCCTAACCTGACCTATGTGCCTCTCTGCAACAAGCCCCTCAAGCATCATAGCAAAAAAGCTGTGAAGACATATAAGTCAGTACATGAGCAGAACAGAAAGGCACTGCAAACAACACTAAAGCTCAAAGATACCAGCTCCAGGTTAACAGAGCAGTACCTACAAGGCACACCAACCTGTTCTGAAGTCCCGGTGGATGGTGTCGTGGTACTTTTAAATAACCTGCAAATACTCAGTGAGCATCTTTTGAAGTGGGTTTAAAAACAATATGGAGAATTGCTCTGATCAAACACCAAAGTAGTCTCTGACCTCTTCACACAATGACCCAGCTGTGTGTGGAAACATAAGATACAGATGTGATACTATTCTACATGCATATGACTAAGTGAGAAAGTGATAATACTGGATATTACCAAATTTTCCACCACAACTGCTCTATCAATGCAATGACTAAGTAGAAGAAAGCCTACAACTCAATGCCCCACACTTAGATACTGGAGTGCTTGGCAGTGTACAAGGCTAATACTGAACTAAGAATCATGAACTCAATGGGACTGTGGAAGATAACAGAGGAGGACAGCTTCAAAGAAGTTGCCATCACGTTCAAAATATATACTGTTCCCTATGCTGTTTTGCATAGGCCTCAACCTCCGAAGCCAGCTCATCACAAAGAAAGGATGTGGATACAGATTCAGGAGGGAATCAAAATGTATGCCAGGAACCAGCTATACATCCACTCACTAATCCACATCACCAGGTGGGGAATCTGACATTTCCACACCAGGAAATTTCATTTGGACTGGATATGTCCCATTCAAATTCGAATATTTGCACTGGATGCTACATGCAGCAAAATAAATAGAATCAGCATTTATTTTAATTATACATGCAAGAAGGTTTTAGAAACTAATTCTGTTTTACAGATGACTAAAATATTTAAACATACCTTTACATTTGTATCTGGATGGTCACTGACTTTTTACTGCCTTAGTGAAAGATTATAATTTTTGTCCATTAGCTAAAATAAAAGTGTAAAAGTGTAGAGAATATTTCTCTTTCTCTCTCTCTTTGCTTATACCAAAGTCAGAATAGCTGGCAGAGTATATGTTGGTTGCAAAATGGAGTATACAGTCAACCCTTGAAATTTGCAGGGGTTATGTTTCTATGTGTCTTCAGCTATGTTCCAAAAAATGCCTATTTTTATCATTTAAATTCTGATCATGCATTTTGGCTGTTTTAAGAAGATCAAAAACCCAAAAGCACTCAGCAAAACACTTGAGATAGCTGCACGTGGTAAACTGTTATAATGCATCTGCCGGAGATGCAATAAAGAAAGATTAAAAACGCTCATGAATTTCCGCAGTTTCTGAATTTTCATGAATATTTGTTTATCCATTCATCCATTCATTCTCTTCCACTGAAACCTATCCCAGCTTCCATAGGGCAAGAGCTGGAGTACACCCCACCCCATTGAGTTCAGCTAACAGAGAGAGAGACATCTAAAGACACACTCACACCTTCATGCACACAATTTATTTTGTAAATTATATTATTCTTAATAATTTAGCATTAAAACAAAAATTGATATTTATCTTCTGAGAAGATGAATTCAAAACATCTTTGAAATTAAATATATTTAATTTTAAGACCACTATCATAAAAATAACTATTTGATCATCCAACTGTCAGAGCTGCTTGAACACCTTCTTTTACACCAATTTGCAAAAAAGCTGTGGCCCCAATTTAGCTTTAATTCACTCGCTGATTTCAACCACTAAAAGCATTTTAGACATGTGATGAGGGTGATGTACTTCTAAACTTAAATCTGTGCCAGCTGTTTAACTCTGGTTTCATTCGTTATCAACTGTTGAACTTTAGTCACACAAACTTTCTGCACGTCATACTTGTCTGTTTGGGGAACATCTGTAAACAAATGATAAAATAAGAACAATAATATGAGAGCCTAATGTAATGCCTTCCATGGCTGTAGCTCATATGAAACTGTGATATGATCATGATCAGAACACTCTGATCTAAAATTTTCTGATCTCCCATACTGGTGTGTGGCACAAAAAAACAACACGTCCTCAACCCAAAACATAACATTTTATGCACGTCTCTATGATACGCGTTCTGCACATGTACATTTATTTTACCTCTAACTATGTATCTAACATGATGAAGGTTAGGGTTAGAATTAGGGCTGGAATGTACATCTGGAATGTGTGTTTCCGCCGGGAGCCTCAATCTATTGGATTCCATCCACAACCCGGTGTGGATCATAGGGACGCAGAAGGTTACCTTTCGTGTTTCTATGATACGCCTCAGGACGGGACGAATTGTCAGTATGTTACGCGTTTGGAATGAGAACAGTCTAAAAAAAAAAAGCCATAAACCTCCGACTATACCATTTCAAATCTGCCTGTTTACGTCATGACATATACAAGTCAGCCCTGTTTGGGCACCCATATATAGTTTTCCTCAGAGGGATCTCTCCAGTATTCAGCACTTAATTTAAGATTCATGAGATTATCGGTGAGAGGAGAGCCCACTAACGCTGCTGATACAAATAATAAAATAATATTCTTGCATGCAACTGCAAACACTTCACACTTCAGGATCCTCAATGGTGCTTGCCTCTCAGCAGCTCCTGACCTCTGGTTTGTGTACCGTGTGTGTCTGTGCCTCTATGAATAATTTACCCCATTAATAAAACCTCTCAGAAGTCCTCCAGTTTCATGAAGCCTGAATTAAAGAGTTGATTTGCAATTACAAAACCTATCTCAGGTCCTTACACAGTGCATCAGAAGTGTCCCTAAGAGTGTGTGGCTGGAGTATTTGTGGTCCCTTTTACTGATGCTGAGGGCAGACAGGTTGGTGGCGTGTGGGAGGTGCTGGGGTGAAGCACGAGACTTTGGAGAGAGATGAGAGAACACAAGAAGCCTTGAGGCATAATCTGATAGCTGTGCCAACCTCTTCTTCCTGCTTTTCTCTTCAGCATTCTCCCCAACCCCTACTCCTTTAAGTCCTCCTCAGTGCCATCCTCCATCAACCATCCAAAAGGCCACATTTTTGATCCAGATCGTTTTTAACATTGTTCCCTATGGAACTCTAGAAAAGTGCCCTCCGATAGAGAGTTATTACTGCCAATGTGTCATAGTGGTGCTGTACATTATTGTCAGTAGGTAACCAGAATGGAAACAAGGGAAGATGGGTCACCATTTCACATTAATGTACCTTTTAGTACTACTCACAAAAAAGTCTTATAGTCTGTAAAGACATTTTTCACAACATTAAAATGCTCCTTCTATGCTGCAGCAGATGTTGCATTCATATTAAATGCATTTAATGTTGCAGTACAAAAGGTTAAGAGTGTGAAGGTTCTCTCCATTCTCTAGTTTTCACTTCCTAATGAAACATGCGTTTGGTCCTGTGTGTCATGACCATTTATCTTCTCTCTCCTTTTTCTTTTGTTTGTTCTCTCTCTCTGTCTTCTTCTTTTCTTCTCTATCCTCCTATCCCCCCTGGTAACCTTACTATATAAAAGACATTGAGATAACTATTATTGTGAACAGCTCCAATTAGTGTCACTATATATTGACTTTCCCCTCATTCAATTTGCTCCACAAAGTGCATCTCCATATAAAGTGTTTTGAAATACACCAAGATTAAACCCTGTAATATAAAACCCTTTAATACTGAAAATTGTATTATGATGTATAATAAATACAATAAATAAGTTTTAACAAAGCATTAGCAAGAGCTAATGCTTGTGTCAGGGTTTATGGCAAGAAGAGGACCCAAATGCAGGGCTTTCCGATCAAAGTTCATTTATAGTGAGAATATGAACAATACTTGACAGTTTCTAAAGACGTGGCTTCCATTAACGTGCTCCCAACTCCTGTACAGTTCTCGTGGTCCTTGGCGTGAATGGTGAAAATCCCAACACTCCGCACCCTAACCCGCTTATCCAGGTTCCTAACAAGACAAGACGTGACGATCAGTTTGGCCTACTCACAAACACCAGTAAAGATAGTTTCACCTCAGTGTCGTAAGTAACTCAACAATCCAGCGTCGACTGTGGCTCAGCCACACAGTTAAGTAGTGACCCACTGACGAGGATGAGCAGCGTCAGCCGTTGAGACTTGCTTCAGCGCAGGAAAAACCTACGGGCCTGGTGATGCCCATAAACTGGCACGCTGGATATACAGACACACACAAACGTACACGTAAAAGGAGAAAGTAGGGGACCAGGAGGTGAGCCGTCACAAAGGCAGGTCGACCAGCGAGGACTGCCAGACTGTGACAGCTTGTGTGTTGTCTCTAGCTATTTCCTGAAGTCTTTCTCTGAGTTTACTGCATCAGCTCCTTCAAGCAGACTGATGGTGCCAGAAATGTCATTTATACTATTGTTCATAAGAGCCATTTCTGATATTGTGAAAAAATTATTTTTATTTTCCTATTTCTTCTTTTTTTGTGTTTTTCTTCTCACACTCAATGAGTTTCAAAGATAAATTGACAATTGTTACTCTTCCTGAAAATGAAAAGGTAAAAATTCCAAAAAGAAAGGAGAATATTTTATAAATACATATCAAGATGTGAAGTCAATATATCGAACACTTTTCATGCTATCTCATGTATGTCTGTATTAATGGATTTTGCATGTACTCTATCTGCCTTCTAACAAAAGAAGAAGTAATTAAATATTTGTTTACAGATTGGTACCTGGGACCCTCCAAGTGGCCTAAACATGACAGACAACCAGAAAGGGAAGACAACTAATGTCTCTGATTCCCTGTCCAATCGATCCCTGGTCGTGTCTACTATACTGGTATGGTCACTTTTCTTTGAGATCTTAAGCAGAATCTACATTTTGCCCTAATCTTTGACTGTATGACTCTAGTTTGTATGCCTCCTGTGAAGAAAGATGTAATTCAGAGTTCTATGGTCTATTTTTCTGGTGCTTTCAGAACAGTATTGCAGAGTCTTCTTCAAAGCTTATTACACGATAACAAGTGTGCTTTGAGTCACATCGCCAAATCCTTATCTATATGGTCTTCTGTAGGAGTGTTTTCTGAACCTATTAAACTCATAAGTACATTAGCTCATCTTATCAAGTAGTATATAATGTGCTGCCAAGACACAATATCAGTAAGACACAATATGTTTGTATGTCTAATGTGAATGTCAGTCCAAATAGTGAAAGCACAAGGCTCATAAAAGCCTTCAATGCCTTCATCCTCCAGGAACTGTTGTATACTCTTGCCACCCAGTGCTCACCACCAGTACAGGAAAGCATTAAAGTGTAAATACATATTACCCGCCTAGGTTAATAGTTTCGGGTGATTAATGACCCTCGAATGTACTTCATATGTCTTTTGATCACTAATGACCTCTTGGCTTTACATACATTATCTCCCCCAGCTGCAACTGCAGCTTCTGCATGCATTAATGCAGCTTCTGCATGGGTGTCCATTTCACGCTTTAGAGAGGCAAAGCTTGAAATGCACACGGTGGACCGGCATGTTAATTGCATGCTTGGCCGTGATATTGGGTTGAGAGATCTGAGCATTTCTCAGTGGATATGCCTGCACAGACAGATGTTGTAGGCACCATAACATTCTCCCCCCAGCTTCCACAGACCCTTTCACATCTTTCAAGGCTAAAAGATTGTAAACAAAAATGTACTTTCAAAGTTTTATTTTTAGTATTCATAGTACTCACATTAGTACTTTATTATAGTGCTTAAGTAATGTTTTTACTAATGAAAACAGGTGACTTATTTATACACGAGGACCTGAAAATGCAACATTTTGTGTAATTTTTCAATTACATTTAATTACATGGCTCCTGTGCTCATGGGCATAGGAGTCATGAAAATGTTGCTATCTATGTAATGAAATACATGAAAATCATTCAGGTGCAACAAATGCAATGACGCCCTTAAGCTCTTCTCTTTCACTTTGAAATAATTGCTCCCAAATCTTCTCATTAATTACTCATGCCTTATTTAATATTAGCACACATAAAGGCAAAAAAACAACAACAACAGGACTCCTTTTTTTCTGTTTTTTCTTCGTTTTTTCTTTTTTTTTCTTTCTTTTTTATCCTCTTCTGCATGAAATTCTGAAATAAGAGTCAGAATGTCATGAGCTGGCTGTCATTAATGAATTTACATCTGTCTCTTGTTGGGGGGGATCAACCTTCTTTGTGTTCATGATTCGCCTCTACACTTCTAAGATTAATTAACTTGTCAACTGCTTGATTTCAAAAGGTTATAAGTGTTTCTGCTCATGGTTAAGACTTTTTTTAGAAATCATGTACATCAGAGATATTATTGGCTGGCTGAAAACAAGAAGGACAGACAGATGACGTAATGTTTATTAGCAAAAACAAATGGCTTCATGTGTTTTAAGCCTCTTTGAGATTAAGAAAAAACTCAGACCCCTATCTCTTTTTGCCCCTTGTTCCTATATGGTTATTAACCTTCTTCTGTGTGCAAGGGATTAGAGGAGATGCTGTGGAGATGCTGATTAATATCACTGCACCAGATCTGATCTGGTTCATATAATTACATTTAACATCGAAGGTCCATCAGTTTTACCCCTATTTTGGAGATAAAAATGACCCGTTGCCAGAGAAGGTCTTCCTTATCACAGGACCTTCTGCTTTACTGAATAATGTTAAAGCATTTTGTTTCAAAGTACATCCCCCTGCTTCTTGTATGTTTTTATTGTGGGGAATAAATGCACAAGTGGTAAATGTGCCCCTACAAAATCTACGACTTTGGTTGTGGTTAGGAACGCACACACAGACAGTACAGAGTATGGAGTGTTAGTGCCATGGTACTAAAGGGAAATTTCAAGAAGAAAGCCATTTATGAGCCTGATATTGAAGAACCAAGTGTAAAAATAACAATATCAAGTAAATTGTGGGTTGTCACTATTTATCACAGGTCTTCTTTCTTTCCGTGCATGCTGTGAAGTGATTGAATTGTAGTTATTAGCAAAGACTCTCCACCGCTGTAATTGCCATATCAGGATTGAGTCATGGGGAGATGTGTGATGGCTGTGAGCAGCAGAGAAAAGGAGGGAGGGCTGACAATAATTGGGTTTGTTACATTTGATTGATGCACACTTTCATCTAGCTTCTCATCATTTTCTCCTGGATTATGTACTATAAAACATGATGTAATTACTCTTGAGATCTTGGCCTATCAACAGTTTATCTACTTAGGAAATCATTCCAGTTATGTTGTTGTGGAAATGGAGTACCTTTAGGCTAATGGCTAGAGCTGTGAATAATATACCGTGTAATCTCTTGGAGAGAGCAAGGACCAGACTTGCTTTCATTGTCATAGGAACAACCAGTTGTTGTTATTATTCACTACAGGGGAACAGTAAAGCAGAGTGTCTTGTATGGAATGTAAACTAACATTTAAACTCTGTTAAATGTTCCAAATAATATTTGCAACACCTTAACCGACAGTTTTCTCAGCTACAAATCAAAAAGGCTGTAATGACATTATAATATTAAACTGCAAATTATATCTTATTTCATCAATATTATACTGTAAACTCAAATGCTCAAAGTAAACGCTATACTAGGTGGTGTAAACTTAATTTATCAAATACAGTTTACGCTAACATGAAAAGGTAAGACATCTATTGCATTCTCTCTCTTGTTGAGTTACTGAAATTTTGATTAACCAGCTATTTTGCAGATTAAGTGTCATTTGACTGAATTTTAAAGTAACTCCAGAGGTGGAGTGGAAAGTTAGTTGTTCAGTGGAGGTTTGTCCCCTGCTTGCTACAGTCTTCATGCCAACTACGCTTGGGCAAAATATTAACCCCATTTTGATCTCCAATGCATCCACTGGAGTGTGAATGTCAGATGGAAAGCACTTAAGCATTGATAAAGTGCTTGTATGAATGTGTAAATGAGGCATCTTATATAAAGTCCTTTGTCTGCTTAGATGGAGTAAAAAAGCACTATATAACAAACAATCCATTTTCCATTTATGTATTTCTTTTTGTGTTCTCCTATAAATGTGCAGTGTAGAGGCACAATATGCATGACATATGAAGGAAAGGCCGGGACAAATTTGTTTGTTTTTTTATCACAAATTATTAAAGTTAATTCAAATATTACATAGAATTTGCTATACCGACTAGTTTAACGTTTACAAGTATTCATTTATAGTTAATTTCCTTGGGTTGTGGTTATCTCCATATTCAAACAGTACAGCTATTTAAACATGGAGATGAGTAAGCAGTAAGTAAATTATTACTATTAAAGTTAAAACCATCATGTCATCCACTGGGTTTGTATTCCACATTTTTTAAGTCTTGGTGTTTGTATTTTTGCAGACAGAAGTTGGAGTGCTAAATTATCAGTGTGACAAAGCTTGGTTATCAAGCTGTAAAAATAAACTGTATTAGTGCAATGCACACATATCTCTGCTATTTAGGACTAATACATTAATAAAACTGCACAAGGCAATCCCATTAAAATTCTCCAGTGGAGCATATATGAGGCTGTGTAGACAGCAACTGGGTACTACACTCTGTGCTACCACCTATTTATTCATCACAGAAGCCACATCCCTAACTTTTAAGTCCATTAGACATTGAACATGTTGTGAGAAAACAATTTGAAATTCTGAATTTTCTGGATCTGTATTACTTGTGTAACATATACACGCAACAAATTTGCTGCATTTTTGTGGAATTTTTTTCCTCAGAACATGTGAAAAACTGGGTTGGGGTCCTGTTAACATTGATCCAGTTGGGTTAAGGTGATCTGTTGCTGTTGTCATCATCTTGTGAATAACAATTTTCTCATCACTCACCTGGGACCAATTTGCCCTGGGAGACCATAATGTGGGAATTGCACAGCAATAAGCATTTCACTACATGTCGTACTGTGTATGATTGTGTGAGTGATAAAGAAATTTGAATTTGAAATTTCCTGCTAAAACTTAGCTCTACAGATCACACAAACCTACTCCACATTAAGGTGTTTTGTTTTGTTTTTTTTGCTTCATTTTCCCTTGTTTTGTGTTGGTAACCATAAGCCTGCCACCAGATCTGTTACAGCTTTACCATATGAAAAACCAATTTAAAAAGTGTTAGGACTTAATTATGAGAATAAAAAGAGAATGCACCTTTTTTCAAATGTTGTAAAACCTTGATTTATTCAAAATACAACATAGAAAACATATGTTTAAACTGAGACATTTTACTATTTCATGAAAATATCTCTGTAGGTTCTCAGTCTCAGTCTTGGTCATGGTAATCTAAAGAGCTTGGGAAGAAAAGCCTCTGGAATTCTCCTGTTCAATTCACCTCCCATCTAGGAAGCTTTTTCTGTTCTAAGAACAAAAGGTAGAACCCCATGTATTTAAACCCTAGTGGGCATTGTGGGACATGTGGTGGATTAGTGGACAATGATCAGTAGGGGGTCATAATCCACTAGTAATCATGTCCCTCATCACATCAGTCAAGGTGTGAAAAAGGGTGTGGGTCATTATCAGCAGAGGTTTGAGGTAAAACCCTTGTGAGTCCATCCATCACACCAACAGCTAGGTTGCAGGTACTTTAACCTCTGTCTCCTGGTGGTTAAAAAAAAATGGGAGGGTGAACACCAGGACAGAGTTTGAACAGAGAGAGACGTAGAGGAGGAGACATAGAGGTTGAAAGACAGCTCTGCCCAAAGCAGATAACAGGTCCAAAGAGACAGTTGGGTGGAGACAAAACATCTCAAAAAGCATCCCAATTGTTTGTCGGCCCGTTCTGCTGTTAGTCTGAGGGTGGTAGCCAGACGTGAGACTGGAAGAAGCCCCAATCTGGCAGCAGAAAGCTTTCCAGAACCTGGGGTCCCCTGTCGAAAACAATATCCTTGGGGAACCCATGTAGCTGGACGATGTATTCCAAAAAGAGTTCGGATGTCCCTTTCACAGAGGAGAGGCCCAAAAAAATGACCAGGTGGAGGGGAGGATAGTGTCAAGAACATCAACTTGTCTGGTGACAAAATCAAGACTGGCGAGGGACATCTAGGAGGGGTTTAAGGTCACCATGCAGACTCTTGGGTGGAGGATTTGGTCCAAGAGCAGACGTCACAAGCAGAAACTAACTCTAGGCTGTCCCAACACACAGACGGCCACATTGAAGGAGTTTGGGGGTCCTGTTGGGTCCCAGATGGCTCAGGAATAGGGAGAAGTATGCCCAGACCAAGGCCTCCCGACAACACCAACGTGAGGTTGACCTGGGAAAACTGCCTGCAGTGATTGTCCAACTTAGGATCCTTGGAATTTGGATGGCAGGAGAAATGAGAGTTATAGGACTTGAAAAGAGGACCCAACAAGCCATCAGAAGATATAGTGAAGCTGAGGAAGGTGGTGGTATTTGAGCAATCTGTTCAGCACCACCTGAACATGGCGAACATGGGCAAATTCAGAACGGGAGTAGATCATCCAGATCATCCAAATAGACAAAGGAGGAAGGACATCGTTGACCAGGTGTTGTACGATAGCTGTTGAACAGGCCAAAAGGCATTACCAGGTACTCCCAGTACCTGTTAAGGGTGATGAAGGCCATCTTTCACGCGTCCCTCTCTCTGATGCGCACCAAATTGTAGGTTCTGTGCAGGCCCAGTTTAGTTAAGAAACTGGGCTGGGAGAGGTATTCGAGTGTGGTTGAAAGTATGTGAGGGGGTGGTGATTTTTGATGGTTACATTATTCGGGGTCAAATAAAGCCCTGCTAGAGAGCCTCTGTAAAGTACTTTTTCATAGCCTTGTTCTCCTCAGGGAATAAGGACAACAGGAAACCACAGGAGGATTGAAACTAGATCTGTTGTACTAAGGAGGCACTGGATGGAGTGCTGGTGATGGTACTGCTATCTCCTGATGATGACAAGACTCAACAGTCTACTGAAATGGGGAACATAATTTAATCCCCTCCTGCTGGTGTGAAGGAGAAAAAGCCTAAGAAATGAGCAAAACCTTCTAAAGCTGCATGAAGGGAGGTGCCGCCCAAGAAATTAGGGTATATACCCACAGGAGTGCACTGAAAACTGACAGTGAATCAAAAGAAGGCCTTCTAAGAGGCCCACCAGGCCCCTGCCCAAGTGGCTAAGAAATGAGGGGTCCAGAGGCCTGGATCACCCTGGATAATGTCTACAGATGGCCGCAAACCGTGTAGTTTATGGAGCTCAAAGATAAGAGGAAAAGAGAATAATAAAAAAAATTTAAAATTAAAAGCAGAAGCTGCCTCACTTACAAAAATACCAGACCTACCAGGTACACCTGACCTGGTAGTCCTACTTTCCAAGGTTATAAGAATTGTAATTGCATCAGTGTTGATTTCAGCATTAAAACACTAAAAAGCAGCTTCTCTAGGCTCATGATAAAGGTCATGTCTGGAGGAGTAACCTTCGCAAGAGATTGTTTGTGGAAACAATTTTGTTGGCAGAGCAGACCCCTTATAAAAATGATGAAGAGGAGGCTAAATCAGTTAGGTGTTTAGGATTTCCTTAAGGAAGGTAGCTCATCTGGTCACTTGACACCACTCCCGATCAGCAAGTGCAACCCCAATGACCCTGGTTCCATATGAGATGCAATGGATTGTGTGGGTCATAGGGACTCCCATTGCCCGCTATCTGGACGTGGTTTTTGTCTCAGGTGCAGAAGAGGATTGGAGCAGTGGGTTCAGGATATGATGTCAGAGGAGGTTGTCACAGCTGGTAAGAATAATTAAATCATTCCTCCTCTATTTGAGTTGGATATCGGAACTTGATGAGAAGCTGTATGTAGTGAGCTGGATTTTTTTTTAAAAATTATATTTATTATAAGCGCCAGGAGGGATAATACCCACCTTACTTCAAGCCAGTAATTTATTGTCATGATTTACGACTTAGGGAGTAATAAAAGTTAATGGCAGTCATAATTTTTATGAATATCATAAAAATAATGATACGTCATAACTTGGTAATAATCAACAATCATATAACCAAAAATATGATCATGAAAATATAGCCAACTATGATGATGAATAATATGTTTGAGATAGAAATTAAAGCTATGAAATTATTCATAATCGTGTGCTGGTGTCATTTTGAGACAAAAAGTGATGCTGGAGGCAGGAGACAGGCAGGAGGTGAAGTCACATGTAGGACTCAGACAAAAAAGGTGAACTCAAGGGGCCAGCTTTATTGCTGGGAAAAATGTCCGAAACATAAGCAAAAAATGAACTAAAATCCTCAACTTGATAGCTAGGAAAAGAATCCTGGGAAACTTGAACTAAAACTCAAGGAAACTAGAAACATGGAATGTTTCATGGAGACTTACACACACGAGGAGGTACGACGCGACACAGAGCGAGGAAAACAAATAAAACAGGACGCACACAACAGGCACAGAGAGACAGACTTGGCCCTGAACATAGAGACCTGACTGACAGGCGAGGTAGAAGGAATAAGGAAACAAGACATGATACGAGGAGGAACACGAGATAAATAGAACATAGAAAATAACAGAAACCAAAATCCAAGACTAAATATATAACAAGCAGAACCAAAACCTATGAATGACAATAATGGACAAAAACACTGTTGCAGACCCAGTGCGGTGACAAAATGCAACCTTTTTAGACAACTGTTTTTGGAGATCTGTGTGTGTGTGTGCAAGATACGATTAAATAAGAAGAACTTTATTTATCCCGAGGGAAATTCTTTTGTCGTACACATGCTCAATGCAGCAAGAGAAACAGAGGAACAGAGGATACATTATAAGAACTACAATATATACAATATACGATATATACAATAAGAATGCAAGTATACAATAATATACAATAGGAAGAAGTAACAATATAACTATCCTGAAAAATAAATAGCTTAGCTGTCAGTGCAGGTGAGTCTGAGTGGGAACAGAATAACTTGTTATTAATCCTCAGGAAATCACCTACAGAGTTGTACAGTCTTATTGTCACCGGTACCAAGGATTTCCTGTGGTGGTCAGTTCTATATTTAGAGGTGATCAGCCTTTTGCAGTGTGTGCTTCGATGGTCCATCATGGAGGCATGCATGTGGTGAGAGGGGTTGTCCATAATACAAAAAAGCTTTTTTAGCATTCTCCTCTCAGACACCTACACCAAGATCTCCAGTCTGACACCCAGGACAGAACCAGCCTTTTTAATCAGCTTGTTTAGCCTGTTGGCATCGGCTGTCTTCACCCCACTGCCCCAGCACGCAGCTGCAAAGAACATGACACTCTCTACCCCAGAGTGATAGAACATGGTCAGCATTTTCCTACAAACATTAAAGGAACCAAGCTGCCTCAGTAGGAAAAGCCGACTTTGCCCTTTTTGAAGACAGCATTGGTGTTCTTGGTCCAGTCCAGCTTACAGTCCAGGTGAACCCCCAGGTACCGGTAGTCATCCACAATCTCCATGTCAGCCCCTCTGATGGTGACAGGGGTAGGAGGAGGAGGATGCTTCCTGAAGTCTATGGTCAGTTCCTTTGTCTTTGTGATGTTAAGCTGTAGATGGTTTAGCTCACACCACTCAGCAAAGCTGTCCACCACACCCCGGTACTCCTCCTCCTGACCATCCCTGATACAGCCCACAATGGCAGAGTCATCAGTGAATTTCTGCAGATGGCATGACTGGGACTTGTACCTGAAGTCACAGGTGTAGAGAGTGAAGAGGAAGGGTGATAGGACCATCCCCTGTGGCGCCCCCGTGCTGCTCAGAATGTTGACAGAGCAGCAGCTCTTCAGCCGGACATGCTGCGGACGACTTGTTAAATAGTCCGTGATCCAAGCTACCAGTGGTGTGTCCACCTGCATTTCCATGAGCTTATTCCCCAGCATTGATGGTCTGATTGTGTTAAAAGCACTAGAGAAGTCAAAGAACATGACCCTCACAGTTCTCCCAACAATGTCCAGGTGAGAATAAGCCTGGTCCAGCAGGTAGATGATACCATCCTCTACACCGATATGGGGTTGATAAGTAAACTGCGCTGGGTCCAGCCAAGGCTCCACCAGCAGACGCAGATGTCTCAGGATGAGTCTCTTCAGTGTCTTCATGACATGTGAAGTCAGAGCCACTGGCCTGTAGTCACTGGGGGTCAACGGGTTGGTCTTTTTAGGTACAGGAACCAAGCAGGATGTCTTCCAGAGTGATGAGACCCTCTGCAATTTCATACTCATGTTGAAGATCTGATGAAGAATGCCAGACAGCTGAGAAGCACAGCACCTGAGAGCCCTGGGACTGACACCATCAGGGCCAGCAGCTTTACTGGAGTGGAGTCTGCTCATTTCCCTTTTGATGTCATCTGCTTAGAGGGACAGAGTGAAACATGCTTAGGGGAAGGAGAGGGGGGAGGAGAGTGGAGAAGATGAGAAGAGCTGGATGTGGAGACAGGAGACGCAGGGCAGTCAAACCTATTTAAGTGCAAATTCAGGTTGTTTGCACTTTCAACATCCACATCCATCCCAACACCTCTCTATGTCTCAGGCCAGTAATGGCCCACATTTCATTCCTGCAGTTTGTTTTCCAGCTTCCTTCTGTAGTACTCTTGTCCCTCCGCAATCTCAGCTTTCAGCTCCTTCTGCACCAGTTTCAACTGATCTTTATCACCATTCCTGAAAGCCCTTTTTTTCTTGTTCAGAGTCGCTTTGATGTTTTTGGTGACCCAGGGTTTATTGTTGGGGAAGAAGAGAAAGTTTTTTTTGGGAGAAACAGTATCAACACAGTAGTTGATGTAATCTGTGACACAGCCTGTAAGATTGTCAATATTGTCCTGATGAGAATTGCAGAGAACATCCCAGTCCATTGATTCAAAGCATCCCTGCACAGTCTCTTCTGACTCACTTGTCCATGTTGTAACAGTTGTTTTGGCTGCAGGTTGTCTCTGAACAGCAGGTTTGTACCGGGGCTGGAGGTAGACAAGGTTGTGATCAGCCCTACCCAGAGGAGGGAGAGAGATGGAGGTGTATGCCTCGATAGCATTGGCATGAAACAAGTCAACTGTTTTATTGTCTCTGGTTTTGCAGTCCACATACTGCTTGAATGTGGGTAGAACAGTGGAGAAGTGCATGTGGTTGAAATCACCCGTTACAGCCAAAAACGCGGAGGGGCTTCGATTCAGGAGATCCACTGTCGCAGAGCTGATGACGTCATAGGCCTGCACCGCGTTCGCGTCGGGAGTGATGTAAACAGTGATGATAATGGCAAGGGAAAACTCTCGTGGTAAATAATATGGTCGAAGACTGACTGCTAACAGTTCAATGTCTTTGTTACACACAGCCATCCTCACCTTAACATGACTCAGGGAACACCACCGATTGTTAACATATACAGCGAGTTGTCCATGTCTCCGTAAAACACATAACACTGCATTCTTGGAAAACTCTCTCTGTCCTTTTTAGCGTTGCGATCTCATCCATCTTATTAACCAGTGATCTTACATTACCAGTCACTACTGATGGGAGAGCAGGAGGGAATATTTTCCTCCTCAGTCTACGTGCTTTCCCAGCTCTGCAGCCGTGGTAGTTCCTTTTGATCACAGCTGGGATCTCATGCTTAACACCAGCATTGCTATACTTTCTGAGCCCATGCGGCTGGTCTCGGCTATAGAAAAAGGAGCAGCGTGGTGTCATGGTCATCGCAGTAGTTTCACACGCAATTTCAAGTCCAAACAGGGATAAAATTTTCTCGATAACACAGGTTTTTTTTAGTTTTTACTTCCTAACTAAGTGGTAAAAGAAAGAAATAAACGGCACAAAAGAAAGAAAAGTAGAAAATACTTTTTAACTGCAGAGAGCATGTTACACAGGCTGCCATCCGAGACGGCGCCGGAAGTAGATAGCCAGATGAGTAACTACTTTTGAAGCCTGGTTGTTGCACAATACTAGTACTGCTACTGCTACTGCACAAGGGCCTCAGAGGGACATGTGCAAGCAAGGGTTAGAGGTCAGACACCTGGGGTCTGCAGATTGGAGGTAACAACACAACCTTGTAAACATTTCTAACATCCATTGGCATCCTCAAAAGAGTGACCTTTGTCCTTTAGATACAGATGGACAGCAGAGTCAAACTTAACAATGTGGTGTATGCTGTACAGTGCAGCGAGGAATGCCCAGACCTCTACATTGGAGAGACCAAACAGCCACTTCATAAACGCATGGCACAGCATAGAAGAGCCACCTCTACGGGACAAGACTCTGCCGTCTATCTGCATCTAAAGGACAAAGGTCACTCTTTTGAGGATGCCAATGTTCACATTTTGGACAGAGAAGACAGATGGTTTGAAAGAGGAGTGAAAGAAGCATCTATGTCCACTGTCAATGGCCATCTTTGAACAGAGGTGGTGGTTTATGACACCAACTGTCTGCCATCTATAATCCAGTTCTGA
>VUQR01036373.1:3209-38296 GCA_015108515.1 Hemichromis elongatus
CCACCTGCAGAGAATGAAGGGTCTGGCGGCCCTGATCTGCGCCTGGCCTGCACCGCCGCCAGCCCCAGCGGCGTCCACCGAGAGCCCGGAGGGGGAGGGGCTCCGGAAGGTTCCAGCACCCGTGCCAGCCCACTCCTCATGCTTCCCCGGCGGCGCCGCCTCCCGTCCAGCCGCCTGGCCAACCGCTGCAAGTGTTGGGCCAAATGAGGATGGACATGACGGCAGAGCGCGGGAGTGTCTGTGTCCCAGCAACATAACACACCAACAACCCACACACAGAGGACCCAGTGCAAATAATAAAGGCAGCGGGCGTGATTGCGGATGGCGTGCAGGTGTGTCTGCCCTCCCCGCACGCCACCGCAGGCCACGCCCGCTACACATTGTTAAGCACATTCATTGACATGCCAGACCTGTAGGCGGCAGCAGTTCCCCGTATCCTATCCAGTCAGCTTAACTTTTTGCCTTCCTGCTTACGTTCAATAAAACATGAAACATGTAAAAACAAACAAGCAAAAAGCGTTTGGACAATTGATAACGCGAGCGCATCTCTGAGGGGATGCTGTAATGCAAACGCAGGTCGCAAACCTGATGTCAGGATTTGTGTCGCAGATAGAGACATCGCCGATCCTGATACCCCGGTTATGTCTGTCCACACGCAAACGCTGAAAAGAAGAGAAAACGCAGATCTTCACTTTGGCCGGAGTTTTTAAAAAGATCCGTTTTCGTGCCGCAAAACTGCGTTTCCGTGTGGATGATAGGCCGAACCATAGAAAAATATCTTCATTTTGGGAGATCCCCGGCTACGTGTGGACAGGGCCTAAATCATAATTTTGTTTGTGAGAGTGTCACATGACAATGACATAAGTGCATGCGACGTCCGTGGTAACAGACGTGTGTAGATCAACATAGGATAATATAGAGTGGGTGGAAGACCTGACATTACTTTGAGTTTGATTCTGTAAAAAGTGACAAAAACATTAACAACTGATGTACACTCTGCTTAGGAAGAAAACATTTTTTCTACAGCGAAAAATTAAACTTCACATCTGAGCAAGCACCAAGCACGTTGCCACAGGAATGTGAAATTCACAGAAACCCCCGGATCCCCCCACTGACATGACACTGTGTGAACCCCCACAGTCCCCACTCCTGCTAAACAGGCGAAAATAGATTTAAGATCAACAGGACTAAGTGCCACTAAATATTTGATTTTATTTATTTTTTGCTGTTTTACTTGCATCTATTTGAAAGAGTTGAAAAACTATTTTATAATATTTATATGCTGCATTATGCAGAAAAAATCATTTTATGACGTATTCAGGTTGTGTATCGTGTTTTTAAAAAGTAACTAAGTAATAAAGTAACTAATTACTTTTGAAAAGAAGTAATCAGTAAAATAATGGACTTGCTTTTTTGGAGAGATAATCAGTAATTTGGAACTAAATACTTTTTTCAAGTAACTTGACCAGCACTGGGCAAGGTACAATCTGGGCAGGCCGCCAGTGTGTCACAAGTTAACGCAGGGCTATTCCCACTAACATTCACACCTACGGGCAAAGTAAAATTACCAAATATCCTAACTGTATGTCTTTGGACTGTCGGAAGAAGACAGAGTATCTATAGCGAACATGGAGACTCCACCCAAAAATGTGGAAAAAAGTGAATTCAAATCCATTACCTTCTTGCTGTGAAGAACAGTGCTAACCACTAACACTTCGCTTGTGAAAAAACATTTTAAGTTGTAATTTGTAGAGTAATGGATTATAATTGAGTATAAGGCCAAAAAGGTGTATATGTCATAGAAGTGACACTGTACCATAGAGTGTTATTACCTTATAAGAATTACCAGAATGCAGAGTGAAATATTTTTGTATACCAGGCTTCAGCAGCAGCTCCCCAGAATATTCAGGCCACAGAGAAAAAGAAGAAAAAGAAAACTAGATGTACAAATTTAAACCAAACATTCTGCTACTCCACTGATGAACAGAAATAACAATACCTGATTAAAAATAAGTCTGATGCTCCACTGAAGGTCATTGCCTCATGGACCTCTGGAGCTCTACCAACACTGCCGCTGCTATTTTTAGCTGTTCTGACCACTTGCATGTCTGCATCTACAGTTTCACTGAGCAAACATTCACTTCTTTGTTATTGGGTTCTCTTCATTGGCTCCCTGCTTAATCCGGGATTGGATTTAAAGTCTTTAATTATCAAGCCCCAACATATCTTAATGACCTCATAGCACCATATTATCCTAGTAGAGAACAATAGCAGAGTGCAGCATTAAAGTTTGACTCCTATTCTATTTTTGGAGAGTCTTCATCTATCAACTCCCACTCTTCCTGAACCAGTAAGCAGTTTGAGTTCAAGGAAAAGTCACTCTCTGCTTCTGCTGGAGGTCTCCTCTGAAAAGAGAGTTCTCGTCCTCATGATTGACAATAGGTCGATCATAGGGCAGGAATGACAAACTCATTTTACATCATAGGCTAGACAACCCACTTTGATCTTAGTCCAAACTTTCTAAAAAATGTTGAACTAAAAAATGTATATTGTAGATTGTAAAAAAAAACCAACTTCCTGTCATCTAATTGCTGATTAACTACTGAATTACTATGGTGTAGGATGAATAGACATGGGGGAGGTCTTTATCAAAAGGAAAAGTTATAAATCTTATAAAGTTAAAGTTATAAACAAACATACAGTAAAGTTTATGCCTTTCTTCACATTTTCCAATACTATCCAGTGGGCTGTATTGAAATACTAACTGTCCCCTGGGCCTTGTGTTTGACACCCCTGTCATCAATCAGGGAATCGTCTAATATTTGAGGCTTTTTTGGGTGAATATTTTGGTATTGTAGGTTTTATTGGGTCTGTAACTTTTACTACCTCCATAAGAAGCACCTCAAATCACCTTTGATTTGGTGATATAAAAGTGTAATTCAGTTTAAGTTAAATTGACCAAACTTTTAAGTCAAAACCCATGATTGTTGATGAATTCTGGTTCTGGGTCTCCATCTGTAACCCAGCGACCAAATATAGCCTGCAGGCTCTACTACAGAGAGCACCTAAGCCTGATGATGCTGAATCAGGTCATGAGTATGACCAACACCATGCTTCCTTTTTATATATACATGTATACTTTTTTCATTAGCTGTTTTTAACCTTCACAGGGTTGTGCACCTTAAATACAGAGGCAGACTGTCAGTGCAGAGTTCTAATATAGCATCCTAAAGTAAAGGGAAAGGTTTTTGGCCACACTAACAACCTTTACTTACCCATACACCCAACTCTACAAAGCCACATTTAGCTTCCTGCAACTTTGCCCAATAGACAAAAATGAAATCCAAGTTGAACAGTTTTGCAGTTTTGACTGAGTGATGGAGACTGAGCGTGCACATTTCTTTAAATATTTCATTTAAAAAAAAATCCTTTGTACAATTCTAGAAGGGCCAAGCAGTAGATAATAAAGAGTCAAATATTCTGCTGTTGAAAAAAAAAGATATTTTAAACAATAAATCTAATGAAGTAACAACACAACAAAAACAAAGAAAAAAATACTGTCAAACATTAATTTCCCTGACCTGCTTTCCTGGAGCCTCCAACTACATAGTATCCGCTCTTCAGCAAATATCTCATGTGCTGGTCACCCTGCATAGCTTACAAGCCTTTGAAATGTTTAGCCTTTTTTAATAAGTGCCTACATATTTGGTCCCATACTTGGATGTGATCCATCTATAAACTTTAAATGTTCTTTTTGGTAGATGTGCTAGTGTGCCAAGGATCATTGTTTGGTAAATGGCTTACTTCGCTGAGACAGTGAAGCAACAGCATATATCATAACACAGTCTTTCTCAAATAGTGGGGCACGATTTTGATCCTCCTGTCCAGAGCACATTCTCCTAAAAGTCCTGCTTGTATGTTCATTTGTAAACTGTTATTTTACTTTTTGGACTGGAACAGCTTTTTAGAGGAATGCCACTTTGGCACACATAACTGCAAGAGCTACCTGCTGATGACATAATGAACCTGTGATTGTTGCAGATTTCTGTTCTTGGTCTGAATAATACTAGAATACAAAGTTATTTGAAATTTTAGCCACTTCTATATGATTACATTTACAAAGGAGTAGTTTATTTCTGCAGAATTTCTAAAGAACTTAACATAATAACCACACCTTTCAATAACAAGGAACATACAGGACTCCAGATTTTAGAGGCTTAAGGTTCCACCCTTCAGTCTGTATGGAGTGTCTAATTATTGGAATTGATAGTCACTGACCACTCTGTTAGCTATAGCTTGCTAGCACTGGGTTGGGCCCCTCTTTTTCCTTCAAAACTGCTGGGACGTCCAATTCTTTTTGGCACTGTTTAAGTAAAGTGTTGTAAACACTTTGTGAATGACTGCATGTTTGGTTTAGTCTGTCTGTTAAAACAGTAAACATTTTTGCAAAACCAGTTTGACTTTCAAAGTTTTTTCAAGGCTCGAATCCAGTTGTGCAGAGACAGGCATTTAGAACATATGTCGTGGTTTTATTGGTGTATTTTTGGATGAACTCTTTCATAAACTCTTTCTCTTTCATTTGATTTATTCTCTTTTAATCCTGTCTTTTTTAAAAGACATGTTCAATGTATTCATGTTTTTTTTTTTCTCTCCAGACAACATCACTTTGCAATGATTTACATCTTATGCCATCGAAAGTTTGGAGAGCCTGCAGAACTTTAAGTGCTTTGTTTGAGCTTTTCATGGCCTTGCACAGTAAACACCAATTTTATGGCCTTTTTTTAGGACATTATTAGTAATCAGTAAATAAAGACAAGCCTACATCAGTTACATGAAACACCTGACTTTCCTCTTCCATTTTATTGCATCCTTTGCTATAAAAATCACTGGCCTCAGATTACTGTATGACTCTGTTTGGGGGCAGTGTAAATCCCTGGGATTTTTACATTTGCTCATCCCCAACCCATTCATTCCTTCCTACCGCACACAGCTCTTGGGATTAAACGGATTGAGAAGGGGGCAGGGAGTCCTGTGGGTGCTGGCTCTTTTAGCTCTTGCTTTGAGGATGATGGTCAGCTGCTGTTATGTAAGCCAAGTGGATTTCAAATGCATGGTTGGGCCACTCTCCTCTGCGGTGCATTATTTCTTTGTGCTCCACTAACCGGGTAGCCCACGCACACTATGCAACACACATGCAAGTGCTGATGCATAGTAGCCTAAACTGTCCCTGCCTCTTACGCATTGCAGAATTCTTCACATTGTGAAGGACACAAGTGCCTACCAACAGTTTTCATACGTTCACCTTGAAATTTGTTTGCAGACAGAATCTGAGAACTTATGTGTTTAACCGCCACTCATATCAGTCAGACAATGCAGAAGAAACTAGGCACTTGCTATATAACCTTGCCATATCATATCCACTGGATGCTTTTACAGGTAATGATGACTGTGTTCCACTGTGTGTGAAATCCCATTACCCAGGCAGATTTGTAGCAGAGCTGTCACACTGGCAAAAAAAGAAAAAAAAATGAATAGAGGACAAACCAAATAACATCATTTACAGGCCAATGCAGTGTCCTGAAACAAACTGGTCTGGGCAAAATATGTTCATTTGAGAGTTTATTAGGCCCACCAGGCTAAGACTGCAGCCAACAATGTTACTGTTTATAGCCATTTATAACTGTAACAAATGATGGCCCAAGGAAAGGGGGGGAACCCAATATACGAGCATGTGTAAGTAAACTGAACACAGGGCTAATGCAAAAACTCCATCAATATCAGATTTTATTTTGCATATGAATAGTTTCCGATATCCATGCATACAGTATAATGAGCTCACAATGTGGTAGAGACAGAGAGAGAGCAAGAGATATTGTCTTTACTAAAGAATATATTCCACCTAATGTAATGGACGGTACTGTAGGTTATACTAACACAGTAGCAACCCACATTGCTTGCACTCAGTTAGTGCTACAGTGTCACGAATGAGACTATTAAAATTGGTTAACTTGATTTACAAACTTCCGAGTATCTTTTCAACCAAGCTTTGTAGAAATCTTATGTTAAT
Organism: Hemichromis elongatus; assembly: GCA_015108515.1. Classification (NCBI taxonomy): domain Eukaryota; kingdom Metazoa; phylum Chordata; class Actinopteri; order Cichliformes; family Cichlidae; genus Hemichromis; species Hemichromis elongatus. The sequence goes on from VUQR01036373.1 coordinate 9,277, forward strand.
GGCCTCATAAAATGTTGTTTCTTTTCAAACTGGAACCTGATATATTGTATATTTACATGGCATTTCATACAAAATAAATACTTATATATTTAATGATACATTTATATCATCATTGTAAACATGAAAACAAAACAGACATCATATATTGTTTTGTACTACAGGGACTGCAGAGTCAAACAAAAGTGCTTGATAAAAGACATAGATATTACGCACCCCTGTTCTTGCTGTGATTGTTCAGAGATCAGATAGCACCGTATGAGTCCCGACAGAAGCTGTTTGTGGTATTTGGTATTTTTCTCACTCATCTTTTTTTTTCTTTTCATTCCTACACTCTCAGTAACCGCCTGTTGGCTTTATGTCTCTGAGCTCTGTTTCAGACAGAGTCCACTTTGACCTGGTTGTTGTTGGTCATGAGTGGTGATGGTTTACTCTTGAGTCTCTCCCCTGCGTCATTCGAGCTGTCCTGGAAGAAGATGCGAGCCGTGCACACTGACACTACAATACGCTTGTACTCGCGCCGGAAGTTCTGGTTCAGCACACCATACACAATGGCATTAAGGCAGCTGTTGAAGTAGGCCATGAAGTAGCTGGCCACGAACAACCACTCAGGGATGAGGGGAATCACGACCTCCGGTTTGATTGCTACAGCCAGTCCGATGAAGTTTAGCGGTGCCCAGCACACAGAAAAGAGCACAAAAACCACAAACATGGTAACAAAGTTCCTAACGTCATGTGGCGTCAGCTTGGGTCGATTGTCTGGCTTGACCCGTCTCCTTACCTGTATGACCAATATCCAAATGCGCAGGTAGCAGTAGGTGACAATTATGATGGGTAAAATGAAGTGGAAGAAAACCACAGCGATGGTGTACGCGGAGCTGGCCGACTGAACAAATGTGCAGGAATAAACTCGCGGGTCATACTGAAGCGAGCCCACAAACAGGTTGGGCACGATGGCAACAACAGTCAGCGCCCAGATTAACAACACGTAGCAGACGGAGTTTTTGTCGCTGTAAAGTTTATCGTATTTGAGGCTGTGGCAGATGTAACAGTATCGGTTGATGGCGATGCCGGTGATGTTGAAGATGGAGCCAATGACGCTGACACCCATGAGGAAGCCGCTGATTTGGCAATGGACGTAACCCAGGTTCCAGCCATTGTGGAAGATGGAGGTGAGGACCAGAGGGTATGGGTAGATGGCCACCACAAGGTCTGCCACTGCCAGGCTCACAACAAAGATGTTCCCTATTGAAAACATAACAGCAGAGACATGGATGAGTAACTGAGAACAAAGGGCGGACAGACTGAACATTCAATTAAAGGAGACACAGAGTCATTATATCCACAGACTGTCAAATGTTCCTTGCTTTAACATATTTACTTTTCCCCAACTTTCTGGCAGCCTCTCGTCTTATTATGAAGAAAGATAATGAGTACAGAATAAATATGACAACATGAAAACTGCATCATTGAAAAAGTATTTGTGATGCCCCCCCTGTGGTCTTTGGATCATTTAAAGCATGGCTAAAGCTCTGCTGCTAATTTCCATCTTTCCCCTGAGTCAGAAACTTTTTAAATTGAGCTTGATTTAATTATTTCACATTACGAGTATAACTATCACTAAGAAGATTTTCTATGTGATCATCTGACTCGAGATGCAAGGCTCCTCATTTCTTACACCACTAAAGGAAAGCAAAATCTGCCCAGTGGAAATGACAATCATTTTAAAAATCAAGAGCCTGTAACATGCTCGCTAAGATAGATAGCCATAATTAAAACAGATGTAATCAAATGTGCTAAATCATAGAAAACCCCCGCCCCCCACTAACACAAAACATCCATTTGTTTTTCTTGCAATTTTGTAACTTAAGCCAGTGGAAAAGTGCCTCAAGGCTGCATATTGTGAGGGTGAATGCATCTGCAGTTTGGTACTGTATGTGTGCGTATGCACAAATGCGCTTGTGTGAATGCATAAACACATTTGGTAGTTTCCCTCGACGATTTGGCATGTGTGAACATCAGCGTATGTTCAGCTGTTACCTTTTGATGTCGGTGAATAATGAAACATGGGGAGGACCCTCTTGCTAAATAATGCATATTTCTAATTGTCAGCGAGGAGTCCACAGTGCGCATGGAAGGTAAGCATGATCTAAAGTGGGGATTATAAAGATATAGTTTGCTGGAAACACCAAACCACCAAAGGATCAAAGGATCAAAATTGCAAAGAATAAGGGCATAATTTTGCACTGTGTGCTGCATTTTTACATCAGGAAGAACTGTGGAAGTTGGTAAGAATCGATGTTGTTAGGGTTGATTCTTCTGAAATTGTCATTTGTGTAAGAATACACAACCATTGCTTTTATCTGTACTGAGAAAATGTTTCTTCCATGTTAGGTTGTAGCTTCTATCACATGCATAAGATGAAGGAAGCTGTCTCTTTGCTGTAATTTTTCATTGCACGGAAAAAATATGGTGTGAAAGGAAATGTTATATATACACACACAACTGTTACACACACACACTTGCTCACATATGCTTGCCTTAACTGTCACATGATTTGTGTAACTGATGTTGTCAATAAAAGAAGCAACGAGGGAAGTCGAGCTCGGAGTTCAGAGTTCGCTGAGATCAGGTGAAGAGCTTCCAACTCTTAGACCCTGACCGGACTTCCCTTGTGCAAGTAAAAAATTAAGGTGCTAAGTGTCTTGCTTTGTTCACGGTGACCGGTCTCTGAGTCAGCAGGGTTTATTTCTTTAAGACCCAACAGATGTCGCCATGAGGGGTAGTTGTCTAAAATGTATAATTCTATGGAGGCCCTGAACGGTCAATTGCAATGTAACTTAAGAAAACACCAGTATAACACTTTTGGAATGAATTAAAAAAATTCTAGGCGACCTTCTCAAGTTACCACATTCACAAAATTGGGTGCCCACACCGCCCGCCTGGTGAGGCAACAAAAATATCAGTTTTTTACAGCTAAGGGGTGAAAAAACAGCAAAATGAAAAAAAAAACACAGTGAAAGGAGAAAAAAACAATATCTCACAAAACACAACGGAAGTGTATCTTGGGAGACATTAATGTGACAAAACAGCTGTGAGAGGACTGCACTAAGGCACACTTAAAACAATGAGGATTTATAGCTTTTGTGAGCAAGAGAAAGATACTAGGTAATTATATGAATCACGTGATTCATATAATACTGTAGATACATGTTTGCTATTAGCTATGCAGATGTTATTTTGTATCTTCTGCAGCTGTTCCATCGCATTGTCTATGGAGTAAAAATAGTCTCAAAAGATTTGTGTGAGTGTAAACTACATTTTGTTCGTAACTTCAAATTTGCGTGTGCGTAAAACATGATTTGTAAATGTACAACAGCTTACAACTAAGTCCAAATTCTCATGCGGATAAATAGTTAAACACGCATGCACCAATCACCTGATACACAGACAAAACCACATTTACGCACAAATCAGAGAGGACAAAGAGTTTTGAGACTCATTTCATGTCTCAAGATTCGTGCGTGCACGAGGCGTTTTTAGGCTGGTAGAATGCTGGGTCATCAGAGTGTTCCTATCACTATTCACGCTGAACTAGAAATGACCACTAGGTGGTGCACAGGTTGTTTTGCTGGAAAAATCCGGACAGGAGACCAGGCTAGCAGAGAGGAAGGAAGACGAATGGTGGTGCACCTTGGTGGTCAACCTTCAGAGGTAATTATACATTAAATACAAACGGTTTACTACCTTAGAATGACTCATTTTATTGATCATTTTGTTTTGTGTGTCTGCTTGTTGGATACATAGTTTTTCATTTAGCAGAAGCATTTTCTATTAGTTGGAGCTAATGTTGAAGAACACTTCTTGTCCACTTGTAACTCTTATCTGTGTGTAAACTTGTTTTTTTCTGTGTATCTGGTGTTTAACTATTTGTCCGCATGAGAATTTGTACCTTGTTGTTAGCTGTTGTACATTTACAAATCATGTTTTATGCACACAAGAATTTGAAGTTACGGACAAATGTGATTTATGGGTTACAAATAAGGTTACAAATCATGTTTTACGCACACACAAATTTGAAGTTACACAAGAAATGTAGTTTGCACACACACAAATCTTTTGAGACTATTTTCACTCCATAATTATCTCCCTAAAAACACTTCTATTGTGTTTTGTGAGATCTTTCTCCTAATTCTGTTGAGTTGTATGTCATTTCTATTGTGTTTTGTGTGCTTTTAAAGCATTTTTGTATTTGCTAGTGTGTTTTTGCAAGATGCAGTGCATTTGACCTCTCAAGGCCATCTCATATATCTTTGTTTTTAAACAGCAGTGGTTCCAGTGGTAAAGAGGGTCATCTATGAATCGAAAGGTAGGTGGATTGATCGCCCATCTCACACACAGATATATATTACCAGAGTTCTGAAGGATCCTGGGCATGATACTGAACCCCAAGTTGCCCCTGATACATTCAGAGAGTGTGTGTTTGAGATAAAATAAAAGATAAAAGAAACTGATAAAATCCCTGTACGTGTGATTGGGCGAATGAGAATTAATACAAAGTGCATTTAGTGTTCAAAATTAACTAGAAAGTTCTCCATTTCCTACTACCATAGGAAAGGTGTATGGCAGTGTAGTAGCAGTGTAGTTTTATGGCAAGCCAGTACTGATGGCCTGCCATACCACGCCCAAAGTAAAGTCTTTAAACCCGGCAGTAATAAAAGGAAGAGAAACATTTGGAGATGTAAATGGCCCATTTGTTAATTTATGTTTACATTTTTTGGCTTTTTGGGGTATCAGAAGGGTACCACGATAAGGTACCCCTCCATGAATTGCTACCTTATCATGGTGGAGGGGTTTATGCGTTCCAGGGATCCCAGGGGCTATGTTGTAGGGGGGCTTTTTCCCCCTGGTAGGGTCTCCCATGGCAAATTGGTCATGGGTGAGGGATCAGACAAAGTGCGATTCAGAAGACCCTTATGAGGAAAACATCAAGGGAATAGTTTACCCTGCCCGGGATAGGGTTACCGGGGCCCCACTCTGGAGCCAGGCCCAGGGAGAGTGCCCGAGGGCGAGCGTCTGGTGGCAGGGCCTTAGTACATGGGGCCTGGGCAGGCACAGCCCGAAAAGGGAACATGTGCCCATTCTCCCGCAGGTGGTTCTGTAGGGGTTGGGTGCATTGTGTGCCGGGTGGTGGCCAGGAGCGGAGGCACTGGCGGACTGATCCCCAGCTATCAAGACTGGCAATTGGGACATGGAATGTCACCTCTCTGGTGGGGAAGGAGCCTGAGTGCACCTAGCAGAGGCCCCAGCGCCTAGCAGAGGCCCCAGTCCGTGAGATATTCAATGCACACCTCCGGCAGCGCTTCAACTGCATTCCGAGGGAGACTGGGGACATTGAGTCCGAGTGGACCATGTTCAGCACCTCCATTGCCGAAGCCGCTGCATTGAGCTGCAGTCACAAGGTGATTGGTGCCTGTTGTGGTGGTAACCCCCAAACCAAATGGTGGACACCAGAGGTGAAGGGAGCCACCAGGCTAAAGAAGGATTCCTATTGGGCTTGGTTAGCCTGTTGGACTTAGGAGGCAGCTGACAGGTACCAACAGGCCAAGCAGAATGCGGTTTGGGCAGTGGCTGAAGCAAAAACTTGGGTGTGGGAGGAGTTCGGAGAGGCCATGGAAAAACACTTTCGGACTGCCTCGAAGAGATTCTGGCAAACCGTCAGGCGTCTCAGGAGGGGAAAGCGGTGCTCTACCTGCACTGTGTATAGTGCTGGTGGAGCACTGCTGACTTTGACTGAGAAAGTTGTCGGACGGTGGAAGGAATACTTCGAGGACCTCCTTAATCCCACTGACACGTCTTCCGAGGAGGAAGCAGAGTCTGGGGATGAGGGGGATGACCCGCCAATTTCCAGGGGCGAGGTCGCTAAGGTAGTTAAACAACTCCTTGGTGGCAGAGCCCCTGGTGTGATGAGGTCCACCCCAAGTTCCTGAAGACTCTGGACGTTACAGGGCTGTCCTGGCTGACATGCCTCTACAATGGACCGGCAGACCGGCGGTGGTCCCCATCTTCAAGAAGGGGGACCAGAGGGTGTTTTCCAACTATAGGGGGATCACACTTCTCAGCCTCCTGGGAAAGTCTATGCTTTGCTGGAAAGGAGAGTTTGTCCGCTAGTCAAACCTCAGATACAGGAGGAACAATGCGGTTTTTGTCCTGGTCACGGACCACTGGACCAGCTCTTTATCCTCTCAAGGATACTTGGCTCCGCCAGGGCTGCCCTTTGTCATCAATTCTGTTCATAATTTTTATGGACAGGATTTCTAGGTGCAGCCAAGTGGTGGAGGGCTTTCACTTCATTGGCCTCAGAATCTCATCTCTGCTTTTCACGGATGATGTGGCTCTGTTGGCTTCATCGGATGATGGCCTACAGCTCGCACTGGAATGGTTCGAAGCCAAGTGTGAAGCAGCGGGAATGAGGATCAGTACCTCCAAATCTGAGGCCATGGTTCTCAGCCGGAAAAGGGTGGAGTGCCCACTCCGGGTCTGGGATGAGTTCATGCCCCAAGTGGAGGAGTTCAAGTATCTCGGGGTCTTGTTCGCAAGTGTTGGGAGAAGGGAGCCAGAGATTGACAGGTGGATTGGTGCTGCGGCCGCAGTGATGCGGATGCTGCACAGGTCCATCATGGTGAAGAGAGAGCTGAGCGTAAAAGCGAAGCTCTAAATTTACCAGTTAATCTACGTCCCTCCCCTCCCCTATGGCCACGAGCTGTGGGTAGTGAGCGAAAGAACGAGATCGCAGATACAAGCAGGGGAAATGAGCTTCTTCTGAAGGGTGGCTGGCCTCTCCCTTAGAGATAGGCTGAGAAGTTCGGCCATCCGGGAGGGGCTCAGAGTAGAGCCGATGCTCCTCCACGTCGAAAGGAGCCAACTGAGGTGGTTCGGGCATCTTACAAGGATGCCTCCAGGGTGCCACCTGGGTGAGGTGTTCCAGGCATGTCCCACCGGAGGAGGCCAGACCAAGGACACGCCTGAGAGAATATATCTCTCGGCTGGCCTGGGAACGCCTTGGTGTTCCCCTGGACAAGCTAGAGGAGGTGGCTGGGGAGAGGGAGATGTGGGCTTCTCTGCTTAGGCTGCTCCCCCCCGCAACCCGGTGCCGGATAAAGTGGAAGAAGATAGATGGACCCCTGGTCAACAGACTAGGCAGTAATCAAGAGGATGCAAATGCATTCTTTGCCCCAGAACTGATGGGAAAATTATATACCCTGTTAAAGAGAGACACACTTTTGCACGTGACAGCTGGCAGAAAATTAATGTAATTCTCAGCCTCTTTCCACTGATGAGCAAAAGAGACAAAAGCAAAAGTATCTGATCACACCTTGCTGGAACTTGCTAGACTCACTTGTGTGTGCAGGCACACACCTCTGGATTTTGGCTTGAATCCTCTGTGATGACGATTTTGGAGGACCCTAAGATCAAGTCACATGGCATTTTCCCTAGCTTTCAGTGGAATGCGTTCTGCGTATGAACATAGGCCTAATGACGAGCCCGGATTTGCAGATGTATTGACAGGTTGTCAGAAATGATGAGATGGATTCTATTTTGCATAGAAGCTAAGGTGCATCACATATATCACTGCAGTGCACAAAGCAATTACATTTTTGCATGGAAATTTGTGCAGCCAGTATCAGACACACTGCCTAGACCTGCAGACCTGTCAGTCTCGCCTAAGCACTAGAAGCACAATGGTGCTCAGTGGCACTGTTATTACCGATAAACCATGCTATTCTACTGCCAGGAATCGCATGTGGCTATTAATTAAGTTTTGTCCTTTTGTATTTCTCATTGGGCTGCCCTCTATACAGAATTAAGTGCACCTGCTGTTGTTACAAGATCCCATGGCTGCAAGAGAGCTTTACTGTATATGTATGCGTGCATGGGTGTGCTTTCAGTTCATCTATCTTTGTGAGGACCTTGAGAAAAAAAAGAGTGTTTTTTTAGCTGCAGACTTTCACGTAGTATTTTTCTGTACTTGTGTAACAACATGGGTGTGTGTGGTGAACAATATCCAATGAATTCAGGATTAAAACCCTCCACATTGTACATTTACATAATCAAATAGTCCACCGGATATTTTTTTTTCATTAGCACCCAGCAAAACTGGTTAAAATCCTGATATTATCTCACAACATGAAATGATATGACAGCAAAAAATGATCTGCAGATGGACAGATGTTGACACTGTTGGCAACTAAAGGTCTGGTCAGACCATCTCTTACAGACTGAGAAATTTAGTTTATCACTATGACAGCATTAAATCCATCTGATTGTCTGTTTGTGTATGTGTGTTTTGTTTTGTTTTGTTTTGTTTTTTAACAGTGACAACTAATTTGTTTTGTACAAGGTTGTGAGCAAACATCCCCACAACATCTTCCCTGTATACACAGACATGTATCACCAGAGTTTTGACCTGTTCAAGAAGTCAAAAAGTATTATGTTTCACAGCAAGGTGTGTTTAAGGCACTGACCCAAAATCGGACATGGGAGAACTAAAATGAAGTTAAACAAAAATATTTACAGACACAGCCCCTGACAATTGTAAACCAAATTCATGGTAACACATGCAACTTTTTTGTTAAGAGGTTGCCACAAAATTAACAAACAAATAGCTCTCATAAATACAAGCAGCTGTCAGTGTTTTGGCACCAGTAGCTAAAATTATTGAAGTCTAATTCACTTAAAATTGGCTCAAAGAAATGAAGAATCACTTACATAATGTTTTATTTAGTCCAGATTTGTATTACGGTATTCTTAAAATGTATTGTTTTTGATTGTTCAGTGTTTCTATTGTTTTGTCTCCTTTATATGGATCAGCAGCATTTCACATTTCAGTTCATCCACTAAACCAATAAAAAATGGTCGTGCAAAACAAAAAGCATTATATTGGCATTGTAACCAACATAAGGTGGTGGGATTTCTTTTTGTGTATGTTTCTCACAATTAATGGTTTCATACCATCAACCAACAAATTTAAATATGAGTCAAAGATAACACAAGTAAACACAAAATGCAGTTTCCAAATGAAGGTGTTTATTACTAAGGGGGAAAAAATCCAAAGCTTTACAGCTGTATGTGAAAAACCGGTTCTTCTTTAAACTTAACACATCAACCACCAGGGGTGGAAGTAACGAATTACAAATACTCATGTTAATGTAATTAAGTAGATTTTTTGGGTACTTGTACTTTTCTGAGTAATTTTTTAAGTGTGTAATTTTACACATACTTGACTACAATTTACACCATGTAATCTACTGCGCTACTTATAAAATCAAAAGTCGCTACTGAGTACGCCCACAATTTGAAATAATATTCAAACCTTTCATCTGCATTTTTGTCGCGCCATCGCGACCAATTTAAGACGTAAGCAAAGAATAAACTCCGCTGCAGCAGCAGGCACAGGTGTCTAGGGGTACTGCATGGTGGAATATAAACTAATTGAAGATTTGGATTTAAAGAAGCCAAAATGGAGACGGAAGACAACACTGTCAACCGTGAAAACGAAAAGACGGAGGACAAATGCCCGTGGCCGTACCTGGAGAATTGTTTTATGTACAGAGGGAGAAAAGGAGACAGCGTCCAGATGCAGTGCAAACTTTGTCTGACCTCTACAGTGATATCAGCTTACAAGACTTCAGCTTCTAATCTAAAAAAACACATTGTGGAGGTAAGAGGTTTTACAACTATTTGTGTATGATATTGCTTTCTTATTTTTCATGTGTGTTAAGGTTATTAGTTTGGCTAAGTTATTGTCACTGCCATTGGTTAGCCTGATGTTAAAATAAGACGGAGCTAGCTAACGTGCGTGCATAATTGTAAATGAATGTTTTAGCTTATTATTTGGACAACCAATGCCATTAAATTAAATCTTTACTCATTTAAAACTCACAGGCCTACAATCAGCTGGCCTAAATTAAAAACAAACAAACTGGCTCACAGTGCTGAGCTGCATCTCAAATAAATTTTCCAGCTCTCAGTTGACATGTAGCAGAGCCCGACTGATGGATCAGTTTAGTATCATTGGCCTGATATAGGTCTATCATAATGACATGGCTTTTAATCAGTAGGGTTATGTCTTCCGACATGGTTAAAAAAAAATAATGTAGACTGTTTTTGTTTGTTAGCTCTATGGGCAGCATTTTTGTATATATGATCCCTTTTCTTAATTTACATTTGCTATATACACATATTTTGCTCTCTTAGTATTTTTTAGGACCTGACTGATACTGAAAACTTTAGGCTGATAAAAAGGAGTTAAAATTTTTAGATACTGATACATTGGTTGATACTCTTTTTACAGGTAGTATACAGATTACAGAGGTTGTATACATGTATGTATACAGAAATACATTTATTAAGCTGCTGATAACATGAAGATGACTTTGGTTGCAGCATTGGATAAAGTCAAATTCATGGTCTGTCCTGAATACTAAACAATCCTTTTTGAGAATTTGTTGATTTTACGTATGTGTTCAGAAATAATCACTGTAATTTAAATGACAAAGTTGTGTTATCTACTTGCAATTGAAGCCTTGACATACATCCAAGAATCTTGAAACCACAGAGCATGAGAGTGAGGATCAGCAAAGAGAGTCATCTGATGAAGATGAATTCTTCTCCAGAATGATCTCCAGAAGGCTGCAAAGTGCAGCTGAGCTCGATGATTATCGTGCTTGTGCCACAGACACCATGGAGCTGCTGCACTCTTTCTCAGCCATCACGAACCTCTCTCTTAAGCTGAACACAGCTGTGCTTCTGCTGCGTGTGAATGACTCTCCATCCGTTAAAAAGTAATTAATACTCAGAGTAGTTTTTGAGAAGAGTAATTTGTACTTTTAATCAAGTATTTTTGTAACACCAGTTCTTTTACTTTCTTGTACTTGAGTACAAATTTTGAGTACTCTTTCCACCTATGTCAACCACTCACTATTATTGTCAGGAGTTATGTTTATGTGATAAATATATGCCCAGTATTCACTCTCCCTTCAGCCATGTTTCAGCCTCCACCCATTCCTCAGGGAAATATGTGCCTTTTTAGCAGCTTAATGCTTCATAGTGCTCACCAGCTGGCAGCTAACTTTGTCTGTCTACCTCTCAGTGCTGGACAAGATAGAATACAAATAGCCTGGAGTGTTAAATTGTTATAACTGGGGCGCCACAGAATCAGAACAGAAAGATAAACAATAAAAAACAGAACAAAAAACAAAACACTTGATCAGTTCATATTTATTCTACTGAAAACAGCCTTAAAGTACAAACACATGAATGTGTTTCACAGCTAGTACTGCGTGTGCGTGCGCACGTGTGTGTGTGTGGGTGTAGAAAATGGTGCAGTTAGTAAATCTGTGTGTACTACCAAATGAAAACATGTTTCCACGTTCAGAGAAAGTGTCAAGGCAACGTGCTAGCCATCAACTTTAGTGGCCTCCCCCTCGCTTCTACGGCTGTTCTTTACTGTAACAACCCTGTTACAGGGTTTTAAAGCCAAGTCACTCAGTATTAACAGCCTTGACCTTGACAAGGTGAAATGCTTACAGGCAGGTGGCTCTTTTGGCTGTTGGACTCTCTCACTCACTGACTCTGTCACTGTGACTAGTCCTGTGATTGACGCATCACTCTGAGTTTTCATTTGGCTCGAGGAGAGATATGGCTTGATGCTGTGTCCCTTTTCCATTTCTGCAATCCCACACTTTAGACCAGTTTCTATTAGGACTTAGGCACAAGTGAAGCCCGTCTGAGCATTTTTTTTTTTTTGCCACTGTAGCTTGCAATGAATTTTGGCACAGCCTGCTAAGCTGAGAAGATACACAGTTCATTTAAGTCAGCTTGACTTTTCTCACATTTTATGGTGTTGCAGCATAATCTCAGAAACGAATACGGTGATTTTTGAACTGTTCCCCAGACGGTTCATACCATCTAAATTACTTTTTCAATAATCTAAGTCAGTGCTAATTTTCATAGTAATGACTCCCTTACCCTGAAACCTCTGAATTAGTTCATATATTTAGTTCAGTCAGGCTGAATGTGAAGGGTTTCTGAGCGGCTATAGTGGGGTCTTTCTACATATTTTCCAAAGTGACTGAAGAGCTGGACTCTACTGGGTCATACAAGGGCGGTCACTTTTCTGCCTGGAAGCCATTGCAGTGATATGAAAGATTTACCCTCCTATCAGCTCAAATTATCCATCCTAGTTGAGGTTATTAATTCAAACAGGCCTAAAACGTTATACTTATTATAACTATGTACTAATCAGTATGTGGATTGTTTACTTTAATCAGCTACTAGGGTATTACAGTGGGTCCTACCACACAATGGTGAACTCTCTGGCAGACACCAACATAAACTCTGGCCAAGTCAGAAGGAAGACCAATTACACGGTTATTGCCCATAATTGGGCATTAGCACTGAATTAAGTCTAAGCCAAGAACTCATCAACTTTTAATCAACAGGACTTTTTTATAAGCATCACTTCTGTTGAGTGAACTGACTCTAACGAACTGTACAAAGTAAGGCTTCATGCAAAGGTGCATGTAGACGCTGTGTAAAATTTTAATTAAAAGATTTATTAAGAGTAGAGCGTAGAAAATATATCAACTGTTTAAACTGACCAAAAAAAAGCGATTTAAGGTAAAAGAATAAACTCCTGGGCCAGGCAGGTCAGTTCAGCACCTGGACTCATCTGCTATGAAGCCATGTTATTGTAATGTAATGCCATGCAATTTAAGACTTTCATTCATCTGACCACAGAGCAGTTTTCCACTTTGCCTCAGTCTTTCTTAAATGAACTTTGGCCCAGAAGAAATGGTTGGGTTTCTACATCATGTTCATAAATGAGCTTTAACCAGCATTTGTGGAAGGCTCGGCAAACTGTGCTCACATGCTTTGATTTTTGGAAGTTTTCCTGAGCATATGCAGTGAATTTCATCACAGAGTTATGTCTGTTTGTAATGCAGTGCTGCCTAAAGGCCTGAACATCACAGTCGTTCAGTATTGATTTCTGGTCTGGTAGGTTGTGCACAGAGATTTCTCCAGACTATCCAGAGAATTTGCATATCTTTGATGATATATAATGTAGATGGTGAGATATAGGTCTTCACAACTGTACGCTGAGAAAAATTATTTTGAAATTTTGTCATAGTTTGTAGTTTTTTCAAACCTTAACTTCTGAGAAACATCGTCTCTCCAAGCTGCTCTGTTTTTATACCAGTCATGTGACTGACCTGTTGCCAGTGAACCTAATTAGCTGCAAAATGTTTCTCCAGCTGTTTATTTGCAGTAACAGTTACTTTACAAGCCTTTTATTCACCTGTTGCAATATTGTTTAGATTTGTTGCTGCCAACAAATTCAAAATGCAAATAGTCTTAATGAAACAGTAAAAATCCCAGTTTAAACACTAGATATGTTTTCTACGTCTTATTTTCAATTAAATATCTATTTAAGAAAATTGCATTGTGTTTTTATTAACATTTTATAAATATTTTTTTAAATTGGCGTTTTATTCAGAGTGCAGGCGCCTATTTTCAGTATCAAAACTGCTTTGTTCCAATGGAACACTGTATTACCTAAGGCGTGTTTGTTATATAAAAAGGCTTACTGATCATTAGAATGCCCTTTTACCTCTACGTTAGAAAGCTAAAAACTGTTATGCAAATGAAAGAAGAAATACATTTGTCTGTGTTAATAATAATAATAAAAAACAACAACTTGTTTTCCCTCTGTTTGGTGTTTGTTAATTCACCCATTCGCCCATCTTTATAGGTGGTAGGTGCTGCTCAGTATTGAAGACGTCAGTGAGAGGTGTCTGAATTTTTCCAGATCGCTCCATGTAAGAAGAAAAATGTGTAAATTTAATTTGGACTTTAAACTTTAAACATGTCATGCACTATTGCCATACATAATTGTGTGCTTCTTCTAGATACTACAGCCAAAGTCAGTACAAGCCATGTCCCAGTTGCAGGTTTTGCGATAGAGTGCAGTGGCTTTACTCCCATTAGAGCCTCCTTATAAAATAATGTGTATGTGCTGAAGGTCAGCAGCAGGGGGAGTCTGTCTGAATATGCAAGCTGTATATCAAGCGTCTCCAACTCCAGGCCTCGAGGGCCGGTGTCCTGCAGGTTTTAGATGTCATCTTAAGTCAGCACACCTGAATCCCATGATTAGTTCATTACCAGGCCTCTGGAGAACTTCAAGACATGTTGAGGAAGTAATTTAGCCATTTGACTCAGCTGTTTTGGATAAAGGACACATCTAAAACCTGCAGGACACCCCTGCTGTATATTATGTGCCATTCGGTCCAAACTATGCATCGATTCATGTTTTGACTGAGGTCAGAATAAATGAGCTGAGAATCATAACTTATTTGTTAATGTGTCATGATACATTTTATGTAAACAACAGGTAAATGTGGATTATAATAAAACTACCTATATAAACACATCTTGTACTATAATTTTCAATTATAAATAACTGTATTTTCATGACAGTGTGACGTGTGAAAGCTTTATTATTTGTATAAAAAAGTTGTATTTTCCTGACCAACAAAATATGCCAAAGATTTAAATCTCCCAAAGAGTCAGAAATCAGGAATGGCACTTCCTGAGAACATGAGGCAGCACAGTGTATGATGAACTTTTATGTATCTGAAAACTGAGCCCGGTTTAGTGCAACCTCACTTAGTTCTTAATAATGTGTATCTCCCAGTAGACAAACTTAATACTTCTGTGGTAGAAATAAAAAGCAATTATGAAACAGTGGCAAAAGGGCTAATATTTCACACTCGGTGACCACAGTATCTCCACAGCGATACAAAAGCTTATTTGTAGTGTTGCATAAATCTCGTCATGCTCATATTTTTAAGAATGAAAAAGGCTATGAATTTGTGCACCAATATAACTAACACAGCAAGCAAAATGGTATGAGATAAGGACTGTGATTATCTCAAAGTATAAGTAAGTAAAGTCAGATTAGTGCACTGCAGCACTAACTGTGTAGATTACAGGAAGTATTTCGAATTAATAGGATACCTGTATAAGGCTGTTACAGCTGCTTAGCTCAGACTTATTCACTTGATCAACTCTTTGATGCATTTGTTTAAATGATTTTCACAGCTCCAAGAAAAAAATGGCTTGTATAGATATCTACAAATCAGACATTGCATTGAAAACACACACTGACAGTGACAGCATCTAAAGGAAACCAACTCATATTAAGACTCATTTGATACATGCATTCCAACTTGCAACAAGAAAGCAAATCAAGTATCTTATATTTACAAATTATTAATGACAGACACGTCAGAAAACACCTTACATGTTACAGCTCAGTGGGAAATTGGAGCACGTTCCAACTGTAGATGATGACACTTCCCAACACTGGGATGTTTGTGCTGGATGTTACAGGGGGGTTGGGAGACAAGCATGAAAAGAATTTGACTGGAAAGTAAAAATGAGGTTCTTCAGGACTCCTCCAAAGACTAGCATTTTTAAAAAATATGGTTAATAACAATTGCTGGAGAAAATGCAGCGTGGTTTGGGATCATAGCCACATATCCTGGAACTGCAAACATTTTGGAGAAACTACTCCAAAATGAATCGGAAAGAAAAGTTATAGAGGGGTATTCTTCACCCATGCAACAGAAACACCAAAATAACACTTTACCATATATATGAGCTTTATTTTACATGTTTTATTAATGCAAGAAACAATGATTAGCATTAACTGGGTGAAGCCTAGCTCTCCTACAATAGCTCAGTGGTTACAAAAGTTAAACATGTCTAAATGATGGACACTATGACTGCCATTATAATAGGATGGACACCTGTTATTACCTGTTATCTACCTTAATTAAGATGACGTTTGATGTATTTTGCAAACATCTGTAATAACATACATCTGTATGTAGCAAATTTGTATGTTGAATAAAAACCATACATTTGATTTGGTTTTTAGTTTCTGTCCTCTCTTTGTTTGCTCTTTTATTCCTCTGTTCCCCCTTTTCTGTTTTGTATTTTTAAAAATGCACACTTTTGTTACTAGTAATTAAGTTCAGTAAAAAAGACGAATGCATTTGAGCAATACTCTGATCTGCTGATGATTAAAAAAACCTGAGCTGATGTCAGATCACCTTTAGCCAGTTTTTTAAGACATGCAGCTCACAAAAACAATCAACAAATAAAAAAATAAATGAGAGGTCAACAAAAAAAAAAAACAACACCTGGGCCTTCATCCTTTGGTCTCCTTTAGTAAATACTGTGTAAAGACCGTATTTGTACAATAGATACGTGAGAGGTTGTTGAAGTAAAGTGGCACAGTGGTGGGGTGGTGGCACTGTTGGCTCACCGCAAGAATGTGGGGGATTTGTGTGTGACGTTTGCATGCTCTTCAATTCAAAGTATGCCAAACACCTTGATTACTTTTACACTTATGGCATGTGCTACAATGACAATTAACAAGAATGCACTCTGTAATCTGTAGTGAAATAGCCAATCCTAATACTGGATTACAAGCTCTTAAATAAAGATAATATGTAGATGAAAGAAATGATCCCATGTGTTTTGGTGTGTGTGCTTGCATCTATAACTATGGCAGGGTAAACAAAGAAATGGATTATCGTGGTACTCTGTCCTGGGAGACGTAGAGTGGCTGCTCCTCGGTTTGCTTGCAGAAATGTGACAAAATACACACAAAAACAACAACTTTGATGTTGGAAAATGACTTGCATTAAAAATAACGCAAGAGAAAAGGATGTTAAATAAAACTGTAGAAACAGAAAAACAGAGAGGAGATGGAGACACTCCTCTAAAGAAGCAGAGTAATTATGTCCCAGGGTCACTATTGGATTTGTGAATATTGTATTTATGAATGAAGCCGCTGACAGCCGTGGATGATGAGACTCGCAGCAGCTTTAATCCCCTCGCATCTCTTACAATACTATTTCAAGACTCTAGGATTGGTTCAGAAACGCACACAAAAACAAAGCGCATTAATAATGAAATTTATAAGAGAAAACAGTCAATAATCACGTGTCTTCTCCTTTGCTGTAACAAAGTATTTGCCTTCAGCTGCTGTGTGAAAAGTAAAAAAAGGAAGGCCTTTTGACATGGTTTTAAGGTAGAAGAGGTTTATTCCTACCCTGGTGTGGCAAAGGAAAGAAGGGATTTGCAAAGTAACCTCAAGTGCCCTCTCTGCTAAAGGAGTACCAAACAGAAAGAGCAGAGTGGAAAGCAGCGTGATATACTGCCAACCTGATTTCTGTTTTGCATCCAGCACAGGGGCTGTTTTTACAAAGCAGTAGCCTGAGGATTATTTTTAAATGTCAGAATAAAAGTGTTAATCACTGCAGTTAACACTGACACACAGGCAGTGCAAGTTCAAAAATTTCCTCAATGACCATGGCAACACATTTTTCCTTGGTTTTATCAGACTGTTTTTAATTTAAGGTTATTTCCTGACTCACGGCATTCGAGAATGTTTATCTTAGCTTTCCCACAGGGTAGGAAATTCCTTAGCGATATTCTCGAGTAAGTAGACAATGTCCTTTGTTCAGGAAACATTTAAAACAGCAGACCTTTCTTCCTCTCTCGACAGCAACCCATCATACATGTCAGTGTTTTTTGTCTTTTGCTGTTTTTAAGGTATGATTGATGAGTTCCCTTTCTCCCGTGGCACAATTATGATGTCTGGTGGGTTTCAGTAGTGTGATGTGGCTTAAGTGACACTTTAACAGCATCTCAGATCTAGTGAGAACTGCCCAATCAACTCAAAACCTCAAACATCTAACTAAGCAGTCTCAATCTCAAATTGCTGGGCCTCTTTCCCACAGCGACCACTATAATTTTGAGGCTCATGTGTTGTGAAAATACCTGTCTGCCACACTTACTTTCCCTGTTCAGGGAGCAGAGATGACAAAACACCACGGGTGGTGTCACACTGGATGTCAGCCAGGGCCCCACAGCTGGTGGCCTGACACAGCCTGACAGGTCCAGTCACGTCTTCCAGATAAAGCCTCCAAGACAAGTTGTCCAATGTCATGTTGTCAATCTGATTACATAGTCTTCATGTGTCATGAACTAGTGGCAAAGCCGAATATAAAAAAAATTAACCTGTTTGCCAGACCCAGCATGAAAATGAACTAGATTTGCAACACTTGTATCTGTGCAAACCAGCATGCTGTCATCTTTAGTCACAGATGCGCTAGTATTTATTATTCCACAACTATGATTTTGATGAATATCAGGTCACCGTGAACAAGATACTGTACTTGGAAAACCCCCCTAGGAGCTGTAGGTTGGGTGGACCATGTGGCCACAGCTCTTGTAGCTTCTGGTGCTGCTAAGATTTACAGTAGTCCAGCTGCTCCCTAGTGAGCAAGACTTTTTAGTTTAGCTACAACATCATATCCGTATTTGGTCTTTTCATCCCACGTTTCCAAAAAAAGACAAAATAGGGCAAAAATGGAGCTGCTAACAGAAGATCTGTGTGACTAAAATCCCTTTGAACTTGCGGTAATACAAATTTAAGCTTGATGATATCTTGATTGCTGCATTTCTTATAAATTTGGGTTGTTTACAAAGACAAAACAAAGATAGTGTCATGTAGTGAAGGGTGAGTGGCAGGCAGGCAATGGAACCGGATTGCAGGAATCAATAGACAGAGATTAAACTCAAAACTATTTGGTTTTAATGCTGGCACAAAATGCAAAGAAAACAAACTTTGAAACAGAGTTTGGAAGGAACTAGCTGACCCACTACTGATTGACAATTAGCTGGACGGACAGAACTCACACACACAATGAAGTAAAAGATGTGACACCAAACAGAGGGAGACCCAGACAATATACACACAAGAGAGAGTGGAGACACATGGGCACACAGTTAAACTAAATCATAACTAATGTGAATGGGCAAGCAGAAATGAATATTACACATAAAAAAACAAGACTATCAAAATAAAACAGGAAATAACACACACATACTCACACACGCACCGAGGCTCAGACACGTGAACTTGACACTGGGACTGGGGCTAAACAGACATAGAGACTTGACAGACTGGGGAGACAAAGGGATGAAACTCAAGGAGATGAACATGGAAACAGGAAGGGGCAAAACAACAGGACAGGACAACAAACGCACTCACGGAGACAGAACACAGACAGACCAGACAGACAAGGGGGAAAGACTGGGGAGAAAGGAGGTAAACAAACATGGGAAATCAATGACAGGATACCGAGACAAGACAGAGACAGACTGAACATAATGTGTGGTTTGGTTTGAACTTAAAGAAGAATAAACTAACAGTAACTGGCAGGTGGACTGGGCAATATTAACTGCTGAGGCTTAACAGCTGGTTCTATAATAGCACATTTGTTTTTGATGGGTTAAGATGCTCTAGAGAGCCATCATGATGGGACGGTGGTTGCCTCACTGGAAGTCATGGAAGTCCCATATTCGAATGGTGGATTTCCATCCTTTCTGTGTGGAGGTTGTATGTTTTCCCCGTATCTGCATGCGCTCTCTCCAGTTCTCTTCCTCCCACAGTCCAAAGGCATGCAGTTAGTGGGGTTAGGTTAATTGGTGAATCTAAATTGCCCATAGGTGTGAATGTGAGAGCGGTGTATGTCATCTGTGCTAGCCCTGTGTGAGGCCGGTGATCTGTCCAGGGTGTACCCCACCTCTTATCCTATGACAGCTGGGATAGGCTCCAGCCCCACTGCAAAGAAAATGGATGGATGCAAAATGCTGTAAAAGCCCCAAGCTCGTCTACTTACTGGCAAAGTGAGTTTCTGAGGGCTTCTAGGCCAAGAATTACTTCTTTGTTTTTCACTTTATGAATCCAAAACATCCATCCATCCACTCCCTTCCGCTTATTGCCTCTGATGATGACTTAATAACTATAAAAGGAGCTACATCAATAATGTGGAAGTGGTTAGGCTACAAGAGGTCACACCTTCACCAAAGTGCAACACTCTGAAAATTATTAAAGAAACCTGTTATTTTTGCCACTTGAGAAAACAGTGAAAAAATGACTCATCCGAACATCACTAGAGCACTCACTAGTTGGTTCCACATGACAGGAAGAGCAAACAGTGGATGGAAGTCACTGATGCAGTCAGTGTAAAAGCAGAGCTATGAGTAACTACAAGACACTTTATTTTGTGACACCACTGTGAATATCCTAAAGATTTACAAGGTTTAATTGCTCATAAGGTTAAAGTGTAAAGCAGTCATGTACAATTTTACTTAAAATTTCCAGTGGAAATGCTGCTTTTGTGCTTACATTTGATTTATGGTGTATCACCTTATTTAGTAAAGTGTAAGTACTATGTCATTATGTTGCTTGCAGGAATTTGGTCATCAGTGAAATTAGATTACTGAAAAAGAAGAACGTAACATACCCTTCAATTTGGTTAAATGTACCTGTGAGCTGCAATTTGTGGTTTTCTATATCATAATAAATATCATTATCACCAATTTCCTTGAAATATCACGATATCGTTTGAATGCCATATCGCACAGCTTTAACCCAGACTGCAATCATCGATTTGCATTATGTCTTGCAGAAGACAGTGATCTTGATGCACGCACACATATGCACACACCTCTGCAAACTGCCAGCTGAGCGATTCAAGGCGGTCAGTTGGAAAATTCTACAAACTCGTCAAACTGGTTGGACAATTTCTAAATGAAATCTACCATTCAAACAGTCAGGTAGGTGACTGTTGTCATTATAAATCCAAAAAGAAGTTTTTTCTAAAAGCAAAATCGTCATGTTCAATCCATCTGATCAGATAATTCAAGGAGTCCTTTTGAATTGAAAGCTACGGTTGGAAATAACCCGATGACGATAAAGCTGTTTGCTGACTTTGTAAAAATGCATGCAGCCGCCTAGCACCACAGAGCACCATTTTTACAGTCAAGATATTTAAAAAAAAATTGTTTGCACAACAGATCTTTGGACATACAAACACATATACAAACATGCACACAGAATTACAGCCATCAAATAAAGACTAGCAGTTCTGTATGAATCTGTTTCCATCTTTCCAGTCAGATGAACAAAGAACACATTGCCATATATGTGAACACACAATGCAGACAAATTGTCTGGTGGAAAGTGATTTTTCAAACTGTCCTCACTTATCCCACCTACATAAAACCTTTCAACCCCCCCCCCCAGTCATACCTCAGTATTTTCCAGGTGATTTCAGTCTAATAGAGTAGCTGTCTGAAAGACAGACCAGTGAAAAGAATGGCAGGGGGCTGATGGGTTGACCCAGATAGCGAAAAACAGACATAAAGTTCAACCAGGACACACGGAATAGATTTGAATACAGTGCAACAGTGGCCACTGTTTAACTGACCCTGAATCTCTCTCAGACACTCACTCTCTCACACTGAAATCCAAAAAACAGTTATTTATCCACCTCTCCTTTCATATACTCATCAACTGCAACTCAGCTAGGAGCAAAAACAGAATGTCATCCATCTATCGCTTTCCAGCTCTATTTCCTCACATTGAACAGTTGTTTAAAAAAAAAAGGAGAACAGAAGTCCTGTCACTTATGTAAGGAGTGTACACATCCAGCTCTGTAGACAGAAGGCTACTGTATAGATGAACAGAAGCACTGTCTGCAGACGGTCACATGGAGGGTGCTGAAACATCCAACTCTCCTGCTAAACTCTTCCATGACAAGAGGTGATGAAAAGAGACTCAGGGCTTTAGGCTATTAGATGAAGCCAGTTTTGATAGATAAAATGAAGAACTGAAGCCTAACATTTGTATTGTATGTTACATTGGTTTCAGTTGTTATCCTCATGGGACCTGACATCTAAATTCATGGGCACTCTGAATGGAGAGTGTTGAAGCAGAGAATAGCTAAAAAGCAACATATGCATTAATGTTTAAGTGCGTATACGCAGGTGTGTGTGCTCCTCTGAGCATGTTGCTATAAATGTGACCACGTCACCATCCACGCAGCCAGCACAGGTACAAATACCAGAAACGGCACTGGCCACTTATCCTAAGCTCTGCATAGATTCACCAACATAATTCAGCCATTACTGAAAATGAGTAATGCATTACAAATTACTTGTTTTGTTTTTTTTAAGTAATGCATTATGTTTCTCTGTAAAACACATCCTGACATATACTATCACATACAATACTAGCTGGCAATGTCAGCACGAGGATACAGTGCCACAAACTAACACAGATTCTTAATACATATACACAAGGTTTATTTTAGCATTTACGTTGAAAGTTTAAAACCACACCATAGAAAAGCAGAAACAGTTGGGGGTAGAAATTTTGGCTACAAACCCGACTGCTTTTGTTGCCTATTGTAGATTAGACTGCCTGCTCGGCCAGGGTCGGCATATAATTAGCTTTAATATCACTCAGGGTCCTTTGCTGCTAGCTTTGTGTTGGCATTTTGTCTTTGATAATGTTTGCATTGTGTCGATGATCTGTTACCAGCACGCCCAGGTGCAGTTTGCAGGGGGGGTTTTTGTTGTTATTTTGTGCAATAGAAATTAAAATAATGTTCATACCCTAACTGCTCAAAAGTTGAGGACTGGCACCATTTAGTCACTCGACAGTAACTGAAGTCAGCTGATTGTAGTGCAAGTGCACATTTTTCTATCCGCCCATGAAGATCATTGAAGATCCTTTGTAAGTGACAACAAAGTTGATACTTTACTGTGATTACTTAATTTAGTGCGATGTGTTATATTAGTGTGTGATAATAAAGTTAATGCAGTTACAGTACTATCTTACTTTATCTTACCAGAAAATGTAAAGGAAATCTTAAGCACATTTTGTTTCACTTTACATATGTCTTTGTGTAGTAGACCTTGCTTTGCCCTTGACGTGAATTCAGACTTTTGCCAATCTCTTACCAATAGCAAGATTATTGCTATTTGTAGGAGAGATTTCCTAAACAGAGGTTTTGCAGACATGTGACAGCTTACCACGTGACACAAATTTGTCAGCTATTTTGGACGTGTAATAATCCTGACATGCAGTAAAAAAAATTTGTAGATGAGATAAACTATGGTAACTATGAGTAAACAAACAGGTGTATAATTTCCGTGAGAGGACGTAAAGTACTTTCATAGCACGTGTCTTTCTTGTTATGTGGGGAAACTGGGCTGAAGATGGATGTTAACTGTGTTTACTGATTCTGTGAAGTGCTCCACTGGCACTCTCCTTGACTTCACGCCACATAAGTTATATCAATACGGTATCAAGGACCCCTTAAATTATACTGGACAAGATTGAAAGCACTACAAGAGTTTGGATGCGTATCAGTATTTTGTCTCAAGATGGGTAAAAAACCACAGTCACTGGATGCTGCCTAGAACTGTAGTCACTGGATCAAGTGAACCACGGTCACTGTTCAGATATTTACCTGAGTTTTATTACATTTTGATATTGACACTTCTCTGTGCATTATCCCTTACACTGTCAACAAGTGAACGCATATTATTTGTAATTGTTGCACTGATGCTAAGGTGAGTTGTTGAGGATGGCAGTCATTTCCCATCAGTAAGCACTGTTTTTGCATGTGTTAGCTCCTGTTTGCAAGAGTTTTAGGACGCTAGAGTCTAATGTAGCATTCACAGTGTCCCGTCACAAAAAATTGGGAAGCTTTAATTAACCAATGAGTATATTGTAAATTAGCACAAGCCTAGAAAAAATCATCTTACTTGTAAGAAAAATTTAGGATGTTATTATTTTTAGTTTGGAATATGACATATATAATCAGTATTTCTTGTCTAGAGGCAGGTGGAACATCCATTTAATGGTTTAGTACTATTCAGTACCTTTTACAGAGAGCTACTAGACATAACATTATAGTCATTTTTGATGCAATGATGTTATGACTAAACAGGCTCTCATTTACATAGTATATAGGGTCTGCTTGCTAGGCTACTAACAAGCTAGTGCTAGTGACACTAGCTCAGCTTTCTTTATACTGTGGTATTCATTTAACCCTACAAGGAGGAAAAAAGCTTTAAGAAATGGCTAACATCAGTTAAGACAACTTCTTCCTTTATATATTTAAATCAAAAGACAGATATGCATTGTCGACTCCTGTCTCGTAAGGGTCTGCAAACATGACATTCTGTAAAGCAGCGTATGCTCCAAAAACAGAACAAATTCGAACTATATGGTGCAACATTAAGAACTGAAAAACTTAAGTGTCAGAAGTCTGCACAAAATCTCCTTTAAAAACTCTTACCTAGTCACACACACCCACATACACATGCACACAAGCAATTACAGGGTGCCTTGGATTCCCATTTGCAATTTTCGAGCAGCTTGATCCTGTCAGAAGATTGAATTGATCCCATTTATGTCATTTAGGTCCCTAGAAAGCAAGTATTTAATGAGGAGTTACTGCCACTCATTATGAAATGAGCACACTCATCATGCTTCAAGGTTATTGAGGTCATGCACAACTTCAGGTAAATCCGCATGGCTACTGATTTAAAAGAAAAAATCGGATAAAATTACTGCACTTTAACTTTATATATTTATTTTACACACAGAACTTCACAGGAAAATACAAATTCCAAATAAGCAAAATCACAAATACTGAAAAGATTTATAACAGAGCAGGTTTACTGCCAAGTGTCATACATAAACCAGGGTTTTAAAGAACGGGAACATTTTTCAGTTGTAGTTATATTTCAAGGAAACAATTAGGTAAAGTGGAAGCACTGAATGAACCTATACTTACATCCAAGGGCACACATTTGTATGAACACTGTAAAAACACTAAGCTGCATATAAAGTAGGAAGTGTGACCTACAGTTACAGTTAATCACTTTATGTTTTTATATCATAATTATATTAATTCTGACCACTATAATCTTTTTTTCCCTGTGTGATTAAATAAAGTACAGTACGAGACTGTGGTAAATTTTTATGCCTGGGGATGAAGTTATTTTTAGTTCACTATTAATACATTTTACAGTTGTGAAGGCAGTTTCATACATGGTGGAAGTTCAGAGCTTATCATCCTAAACAGCTGATGCTTGTGTGTGTTTTTATCCACGTGTATGTTCTGTTTGCTCCACCTCCTTCACAACAGCTGCTGCTGAACGATTTCAGGATCTCGTCTCTTGGTAGCCTATTAGAAACCATGAATCTAGAGGGGCGGGGTTTAACCACTACTTCAAAGGCTGTTTCCACAACCTTGATGCAACCATACAGCACTGACCTGTCTGATGACTTTCATGTTCAGCTTTTCAGAAAGCTTCCCTGATCAATATCAGTAAAACAAGTCATTTGCAGTCATGAGCGCACAGAAAACAATCACTCGTGTTAAAACTTCAGCTCTTACATTTGGTATTTTGACTGTGTCAAAGAGCTCACGCTGGCTTGTTTGGTGTTTGTGGGAGTTATAAAAAGATGTTTGTTCAGATGCTCAACAAGCTATAAATGTCATGGTCAAATTTTCAGACAAGTATAGCTTCCTGCGTTTCAACTGAGGCAGTGATACCCAGTTAACTTTAAACTCTTATGCTTGTCAGCATATAGCACACATGATGTACTAAATGGCAGTGCACTAATGGCACCAGAGTCCAAACTGAGAATCAATACAAGTCTGCAGTTAGTTTAGCTTCCTAGCTCATTATTTTGGTTTTGCCAGGATGCATTGCCATTTTATCTGTCCACTTTTCTAGCAGCTCTTTTCAGCAAAAAGCTCTAACAAGCCCTGTTTGCGGCACCAAAAACATAGCATTTAAAGCCTCTGAGATTCAAAGAAGATTACGCTGACTGCTTTCGGTTAACCCATTGCTGAAACTACCTTTTAAACGCAGCACTGAAGAAAAGGCAAGGAGTTAAAATCATGAAAAGTGAAAATCCAAAGCACGTACTCCTTGTCTTATGTTATGCCTCACATCAGAAAAAATGTGCAGGATACAAGACTGTATGACAGCTTTAGGTGATGAAATGGTAGCGTAATGAGTTATGTAACTGTCCTACAGCAAAAAAATCTTTTGTATATTTTGATATATCATGCCTGTTCCCATGGAAAATTGAGGTCAGACCAGAGCTTCAGCATCTGTTGAGCTTTATTATATATGATTAGTTTGTGCAGCAGTTATTTCCATCATTCCATCTGACCCCAATTGACCTAAAACTGCATAACATAATCTCCTTATGCCCTTCTTCTTGCATTTTATGAACCCCATCTTTTGACCTTTTTTTGCAGACTTGCATACCACGAAGTTTTTGGCTTTTGAAAAGATTAGCTATGTTATTGCTACGGTTAATAACTTTTAATAGCCTTACTAATACTTAATGTAAAAATTAAGACATATACAGAGTAGCCAAAAGGTCATCTTCTCACTGATCCCAGTATCAAAAGCCACTGTCTAAAGTAAAGTCACTATTATTTTCCGTATTCGTGTGTCCCACAACCTTTTGTCCTGTTCAGCCTTTCCCATCATACTTAGAAATGTCTGTGTGTGGGTCTATGTGTGTATACAATAACATAAGCATATGCACACAGAAACCGTATCCGTGTGTGGAAGGATGCTTTGTGAACCAAGAGTAAATACATAAGAAAAATAAGCATTGTGTTTAAACACACAGAGCAGCTTGGAGACAAACATCAATCACTCATGCTAGTCATTTTTACCCTTTCTCATCCACTTTGTGTGTTTCACATAAACACACACACAAATATTCAGCCACAATGACATCAACAAGCTGGTGATAGAAAGAAAAACCAAAATGCAATTAGTACCAACAGAACACACTCCTTGTAAAATAGTTGAAAAAAAAATGGCCCTGGTGCTTTTGACTATAAATAAGCAAATAAATAAAATAATCTCATAATTATTTTTTCAACTAAGGAAATAATTATTTAGTTTATATGATGACAGAAAATAGTTAAAAACTATCCTTCAAAAGTTCCCAGGGCTGTAACAACAACCCAAATGCTATTCAAAATTATTCAGCTCTGAATTATTTGGTTTTTACGGTTTTTACAGCTGTACCATTCACTGTTTTTCATAGTAACAGTTGCTAAGATAATGTGTAATGTAAAAGCATTTGAGTGGAAAGAGAAATCCACAAAGAATCATCACATGATTCTGCAGTTCCCTTGAGCCTCCTTGTTGTAGCATCATTCAGTTTATAGTTATATAGAGCTGAAAAACAGCAAACATCGTACTTACATCAGCTTGCAACACTGCATAACATCTAGTTATGCACCCGCTAAGTGGCTAAAATATGTTGACTAAACAACATTTCAGCCCCTCAGTAATGAACACGTGCAGATCAGACCTCAGTGAGTGAGAAATCTATGCATAGACACAGATGTTTAATTCCTAATGTTCAAATCGACTTTCATGACTACAGTTTGAACCACATCAGCAAATCCAAACTTTGAATCTATATTGTCTCTTCAGGGTTGTTTTTAACTAAACCTGCACAGCAGTGAGGATTGTTTACAATGGAACACTGTTTACACTGAAGCACCCTTAGCAGATCTGAAGTTAAAGCACAGGCTAGTCGTCTGAGCTATTAAAAAAAATGTTTACGCATATATGTTGAATTATTCAACAACAATAATAAATGAATGATCAGTTACTGATTTAGGATCTGATGCTACTTGTGTTCGACACTAAACACAGGACAACTGACAGCATATCTTGCACGCGAAAGCTGATTAGAAAAGACGAGGATAACTATGTCTCATATTCTGCATTTATAACAATTTGATGGACAACTCTCTACATTTTTTTTCTCCCTCAGCAGGAAAGCAGCTCATCATCTCTGGCAACATTATCACCCTCCCTTTATGGATGTTTTGCCAACTATGCATCTCAAGTTTGTGTAACTTTCCCATCAGAGAAGAAATGTACGTGCCAAAATCTGTAAGGCAAAAATCGCTTTTCCATCGAACGTAGTCCAGGCGAGTTATCCTAAAACCAGGAATAATTTCACGTTCCATTCTTATGATAGAGTTGAGTTGAGACAAAATCTAATTACATTTTTTTTCGGGCTATAAGACACACTTAAAATCCTGACCTCAAACAGATTTTATGTTCAAATATCTGTGTAAATGTTTTAGTACGACTTGATGGATTGTCGGAGCATTACGGGCTCCGTAGTCAGAGCCTCGCGGAGTAATCTGGGTCCAAAACTCTGTCCGCTTCAGGTCCCAAAGTCAAGTTAGCTTGCTAGTTTCCACTTAAAGCTCATCTACCATGTTCTGACTGGGAGATTAATGAAAACATTAAAACATAAATACTGATACTTCCAACATAAATGAAGACAGAAAACTAAACAGCAGTGACGTTTGTAGGGTTACTGAAGTCCGGCTAGCTGGTATATAATGATGTGCTACGCTAGCGACAAAGCTATTGATTGATTGATTGTGAAATTTATTTCGGTCAACAACAACAACAACAAATTTTTCACTTTACATAAAAAATACTCAAACAGCAACTGAAAAAGGAATAGGCTGAAGCCTTGTGGCTTATAATTAGCCTATCCTTTACCCCCATAGAAATATTCAAAATCCTTAACCAAGAAAATAAATAACACTGATAAATAAGTTATATAACAGTTTGAAAATAAATCAATGATAAATCTAGACATTAAATCAACACAAAGTTATTTATCAAACAAAATTTCGATAACCTTGGATAATACACATTTTTACATTCTTCCTTAAAAATGACAAAGAAAAAGACATCTTCAGTTCATCATTAAGTCCATTCCATAATTTCACTCCCAAAACTGACAAGTCTATACTTAACATTGGTTCTCACTTTAGGTATTTCAAACAAATAAGACCCCCCTCAAATCATATTTTCCATCTCTTAGTTTAAACATGCTTAATATACAAATTGGAACACTCTTTTTCATTACTCGATATATAATTTCTAAAGTTTTAGAATATATAATGTCCTTGAATTTTAACAAAGATAATTCCATAAA
>VUQR01036376.1:4272-15121 GCA_015108515.1 Hemichromis elongatus
ACTAAATACTCTACTGGCATAATCCAAAGTATGCAGGCCGACTTTTAAATACGGTCTCTGTTTTAGTTCAGCATACTTTAAAAGACTTTATATATTTAAATTAACGGTTTGTCACTGTAGTCTTTTCACTTTGTTAACGCAACTGCCATTTATCTTTATGTAGGAAATGCAATACAAAAACAATTGGTCTCTAATAAGCCTTTAAACGCATTATTATTGTTATTCAAATAGGATTGTCTCACATGTGCTTCAGTAACACACCTATGCTCAAGCAGGTACTTAAGATGTTGCCTCTCTTTTGTTTACCGAAAACACAAAGATCCTGTCCTCACAATTGTGTCTAAGTATTTTGACTGGCTATTTTAGTTAGGCACATTTCTGTATACATACGTTTCACATTTTACAAACTAATTCTTGTGACATGTCTTTGAAATGTAAATACTTTGCTGCAAAAATGTAATTACAAAATACAGAAAGAAATGTATTTTTCATTTGACTAGTGGACTCAAAGTGGCTTTGGAATACAAATATTATGAGACTAAATTTGCAAAAGTATAACTTAATAGTTCAACTCTAAAGTAAGAAAAATAAATAATATCACATTTTTTGATGGCTTTAAAAATATTAAGCTCACTAGGTAGTGTGGATTAGTTTCAAACTTCTGAATTTAGCTCTGAGCGTAATAAACTATCTTGTAGGTCCTAGATGCACACTAGAAGGTGCTCGGCAATTGAAGAAAACAATAATGGCTGCAATTCCCTTCAGTGTGTGGTTCACCCTAGAAGTAAACATCACTACATCTGCTCCATTGAGTTATTGCATTTCATTTTTAATATACTGGTCCTGAGACAACAGAGTATTATTACATCCTGATATAGCTTAAGTGAGTTTCATGTATGTGCCATAAAATTTGCCTTAAATGGCTTTATGATCTCTGCAACCCATACCACAATAATACAGGTAAGCAAAAATTACTTCTTTATATGTTGCAAAGTATCCCATCAGCTTGCTGCCTGTATTTTGGAGTTGCTTGAGGGTGCTTCACCTGTGGACTCTATTGTGCTACTGATAGACTTCAACGTTCATGTGTGCTACAACATTGAGACCTGGAGGGACATGATTGGGTGGAATGGCCTGCCAGACCTGAACTCGAGTAGTGTTCTGTTACTCGACTTCTGTGCAAACCACAGTTTGTCCATAACAAACACCATTTTTGAACATAAGAGTGTCCATAAGTGCATGTGACACTAGAGCACCCTAAGCCGATCCATTTTGTAATTATATCACCAGACTTTTGGCCATATGCTCTTAACACTTGGGTGAAGAGTGGTGCTGAGCTGTCAACTGATCACCACCTGGTGGTGAGCTGGATGAGGTAGAGGGGGAGGATGCTGGACAAACCTTGGGTGCCTAAACGTATGCCAGAGGTCCCTATCTGCGAGATCTTCAACTCCCATGTCCGGCAGAACTTCAACAGCATTCCAAGGGAGATTGAGGGAGATCACTGAGGCAGTTATACAACTCCTTGGTGGCAGGGCCAGTGGGGCTGATGAGGTTCACTCTGAGTTCCTGAAGGCTCTTGATGTTGTAGGGTTGTCTTGGTTGACACACCTCTACAATGTTGCGTGAAGATCAGGGAATGTACCTCTGGATTGGCAGACTGGGCTGCTGGTTCCCATCTTTAAGAAGGGGGACTGGTGGGTGTGCTCCAACTTAAGGGGGATCACACTCCTCAGCCTCATAGCAACGGGCCAGACACCCGTTGCTACCAGGCCATTCGATCCTTATGCAACATCTGCAAGAACTTGGTCCGCATAACCAGCAATTAGTCTGACTAATTCCCAGTAGCTGTTGGACACCAACAGGAATACTCTTCTTAGCCAATTCATCATTTTTATGCATAGAATTTCTAGACATAGCCAAGTGGTGAAAGGCTTGGCTTAGCACCTCCAATTCTGAGGCCATGGTCCTTGGCCAGAAAAGAATGGAGTGCCCAATCCGGGTCAGGGACGAGTAATTGCCCCAAGTGGAGGACTTTAACTATCTCGGGGTCTTGTTCACGAGTGGGTGGAGAGGGAAGCGGGAGATTGACAAACAGATTGCTATGGCTGCAGTGATGCGAATGTTCTATCGATCCGTTGTAGTCAAGAGAGAGCTGAGGGTAAAAGCGCAGCTCTCGATTTACTGGTTGATCTACGTCCCTACCTTTACCTGTGGTCACATGCTTTGGGTAGTGACTGAAAGAACAAAATTATGAAACAAGAGGTGGAAATGGCCTCACCCTCAGAGATAGACTGAAGAGTTCGGCCATCCCTAAGTAACTCAAAGAAGAGCTGCTACTTGTGATGGTTTGGTCATCTAACAAGGATGCTTCCTGGATGCCTCCTGGGTGAGGTGTTCTGGCCATGTCTTACTGAGAGGAGGCCCTGGAGCACACCCAGGACATGTTGGAGAAATTATACCTCTGAGCTGGCCAGTGTTCCCCCAGACAAGGTTGAGGGGGTGGCCAGGGAGAGGGAGGTCTGGGCTTCTCTGCTTAGGCTGCTGTCCCCCTAACCTGGCCCTGGATAAGCAGAAGAAAATGAATGGATGTATGGATATAAGGCAAAGTGTATACGGCTATGTGCTGTCTTTTCATCCCCTAGCTGGGATCACTGGATGAGGGGTGTGCATTCTGTTAACCACTGGAGCTCATGTCCACACAACTGGGGTTATACCACACCAGCTTCAGCCTACTTGTGCCAGTTTTACTAATTTCTATTGCTTCCATGTTGGCCCCTTCCTCTTCTGTATTTATTTCTCTCATTCTCATAAACATATTCTCAGCATGGTTTTTTTATTGTTTATACCAGTAACATTTTATCCCTGAGCAAGGCATTATACTCTAATGCGCTCATTTTCTCTGACCAAAATTATTTCACTATCCCTTTTGGTAGACCCTAAGCATGCAGAGAAATAATTTGGCTGCTATTGTCAGATGGAATTAGCAGAGTGGAAGGCTTGTTTTTTTATGTGGGGTGTGGGGTGTGAAATACAAGTTCAGTGCCTGATGGACACCAGCTGAAAAGATGTTATTTACAGCAAAGCGAGCTGCTGTGCTAATGATGAGTACACTAAAACAAGAAAGGTACCATTGCAGACCAGGAAATGGCTCACTGCCACCTGCTGTATTGCACTTATTAGTTATTATGCTAGCTGTGTCTTTTCCAGAACTAGTATTTTTCTGCTTTTTTTTCCAAGGATAGTATAAAATCACTGCTACCTAACTATAGATGTGGTAAGTCATTCTTTATTGATACATATGTATACATATTTAATATGAAGGAGCTTTAAGATCCATCTTAAACTATTGTGCTCTCTGCTTCAAAATTTGTAAAATTCGTAAAAATGTATAATATTTTTACTGAAAAAACTCCCACATTTACTGAGCCACTAGGGAACGCGAATCGGTAACGACTGCAATTGAACTTCAGTAATTTGTTTGTGCTGGAGAGGTGGTTTAAATCACGTCTGAAGCCTCCTACTGGAGAAAGTCCACACTTACAATCTCTCTTTACTGGCATTATACTAAATAGCTAAAGGACTAAATACTCCAACCTGTAGGAAAATACGATGCGGAAAATATTTTTTTCATCTACGCTTATTCAAACAAAACACTTTTTTTTAAACAATTACATTTTGCACCGTACTGTAAAACCTTTGTAACAGATGAAACAACGTAGCTGAAGCTGTAATGTGATTACTAATTTTAGCACATTTTACAAAAAAATGCAATGTGACCTCAGTCACATAGTGACACAAGTTATTTTGTACGATGTAATATTGTTACTTTGTAACTTGGACGCTAACCCTAATAGATGTCTGTCTGTACATGCAGATATGGTTTTTTTCTCAATTACAACACAGATAAAAGCATTAGTAGTAGTAAAAGTTTACCTTAAAGCCATGTTGTCACTCTCGGTAGCAAAATTCATAAATCACAACTTTGCATTCAGTATAAATTTTGCGGTATTTACTGCTGGCATTTCGTGCCTGTCTCTCACTCGTCCTAACCAACAAAACCCCATGGTGAGGGCTGCAAGTCGGCCTCTCTTATCCACCCACACTCCCCCTGGTGAGAGAAACACAAAGATAATCATGGTGCAACATGTGGGCAACTAAAAGCCTTGCACACAAAAAAAAGACATCCGCCATTAAAACCACAGAAGACCTCCATCCTTTTAGAGCTAGTCTTTTGATGACTTTGATGTGTCCGTGGGTCCCACACTCCTAATGCCTACAGTAATTCAGCAGCCAATCGTGCCAAACATTCGCCTTGCTAATGGGAAGACAGGATGTTGTGGTAGAGCTGTCAGAAGCTGATTCTCACATTATGTTTCAGAGCTCCTTCCAACACACACATGCACACACACACACACACGCAAGCACACACAAGCATGCCACCTGCTGCTCCAGCACTATCAGCACCATGAAAGCATCTCTGCAGTCAACCTTTTACGTCAGCAATAGCTTTAAGAAGGGCATGGCTCTGCACAAAAACATGACCCCTATAGGCAATAAATTGCTTGAGTGAGTCACGCTGACCTCAGTTTTGTTCTCATGTTTTTGTTCCGTTTAGATGAAATGAGCTCTGATGCATATTCTCATTTAATGTGGTTTGTTTGGGTTGGTGCGATAGCTGCCAGTCACACTGCCAGAGCTGTCAGTTAAACTAAATACATGGATCGTGACTACACGAAAAATAGCATTCAACACAGCATTCCACTGCTTGCTGCCAGAATCACTGCAAGATTCAGTTGAGATGGTAAAGAAAAATAGACCAATCATTAAATTTCATTGTTAGATATTCTTTTTTATAGCAGTTCAAAATCTAGATTACTTTAAAAATCATTAACTGACTGTTATGACTGTTGTTATGGCTGTCATTTTCAGTATAACATGATATTATAAGCTTATACTGAAAATCAAAAGCCAAAAAAAGGCTTCTCGCCAAAAATGTTTCTTGTGAAGTTTGCCTCTTGCTCGTCTCTGCTTTTCAAACAACATCCCAGGAAATGTTAGTAAAATATTTAAATGATAGCAAATTATTCTCACATTGTGGAAATGATGTAATATTATATGTACCCGTGTGATTTGTGCAGCCCTGTTAGCCTATGTCAGACAGAATAGTCTTATCATTACACTACACTTACACGTTATAACTCACTGGGCACTTTATTAGGTACAAGTTGTACCGTACAACTTGCTACTACAGCATTATAGCCCTTTTTGCCTTAAGAACTATCCTAATTCTTCATGGCATAGATCCAACAAGGTGCTGGAAACATACCTGAGAGATTTTTCTCCATATTAATATCATCACATTACACTGTTGCTGCAGATTTGTTGGATGCAAATCCATCATGCAAATCTCCCATTCCACCTCATCCCAAAGCTGCTCTATTGGATTGAAATGTGATGACTGTGGAAGCCATGTGAGCACAGTGAACTACTTGTCATGTTCAAGAAACCAATCTGAGATTTGAGTCCTAAATCCTGCTGGAAGCAGCCATCAGAAAATGGGTACACAGGGGCATAAAAGAATGGACATGGGCAGCAACAATCCCCAGGTAGACTGTGGAATTTAAATGATGTGCAGCTGGTGCTAAGAGGTCCACAGTGTGCCCAGAAAATATCCCAATGACCGTTACACCACCAGCAGCACCTACAAGGGGATGTATGCATGCTTTCATGTTTGTTCAGAACGAATTCTGACTCTACCATTCGAATGCCACAGAACTGAAGGTTCATTAGACCAAATCTAAATCTATCCCAACAACAACAACCATGTAAGTTTCAGAATCACTTAAATAGCCTTTCTTTTCCATTTTGATGCTCGGTTTAAACTTCAGCACTTAGATATTTGCTAATTAAAAATTTGTGTTAATGAGCAGTTAAACATGTGTAATTAACAAACTGGCCAGTGAAAGTGCATCACGTCCAGCCTTACTGACTGGAGATTGGATCTTCCCTGACAAATCAACAGAAGCAAAAATACCAAATTTAATTTAACCTCATTTCTGCTGGGATTTTAAAAGTAAAGCAAAGCAAAGTAGCAACAGTTCAGCATATTTTTACATTTATCATTAAGCTTTGCCTGGAATAACGAAAAGAAGTTGGCACTAGCTGTTTAAAAGACCTCTTAACAACAGCTTCACCAAAAAATATGGTTTCATGTGGCAATGCCAGACAAATGAGTCAATTCTTGATTTTAGTCTCAGCACTTGGTCAATAATGCATACAATTAGTTATACCTTTATAATGTTTTTGTTACTCAATATGTGTCTGTGAGGCAGAAAGGAGCAGTATGGGCTGCTGTTTAGTCCCCTCCTTGGGATCTTAGGGTTAGTATAGCTCTTGAATGAAGAAGCAACAATATGTCTTGTTATCCCTTGGCACAGACCAAATGACCTTGTTTACATGTGTGAAAGCCCACTTGTGTTAACCTGGCAGATTAAAGAGTTCCATAAAATAAGTAAATACATGCTAATTGTCAGCTACCATATGTTGCCTCCAGGCTATTTCATTAAAGTCCAGTATATCATGAGATCCTGCATATATATGCAGGGTAATAAGGATCAAGGCAGTAATACTAAGCCAAAAAAATAGAAACAAATGTAACCAATTACCAGTGTTATTGCTTTCGAATATCCAGCAATGCACAAAGAGATGTCATGAAAAACCATCAACTTTATTAAATGACCTCCATAAAATGAAAATTCTCAGGCACTCTGTCAACCTAGGGCCTTTAGGCACGCACATTACAGCTCTGTAACTTGCAGCTATGTAAAGTCTTCATTGGACCTCCACCATCATTACTCCCTGTGCTCCACAGCAGAAACAAATACAGCCATATAGCCGGCATCTCCTCTAATGCATTTGAGTCCTAAATATTGTGACCCTAAGTGATGGAGAGCACCATGAGACTGTCTGACACTAACAATGTTAACAGTGAAGAAAGCAGTCTGTATTGCTCCGACTCTCACTGCCTCTCATACTTCACAGGGTAAGAAAAACACAACCATCAGGGTTTTCCTTTCACAGTCGAGTGAGACCCAACGCCGAGGGGTTTTAAGTTGTTTACAGGCTGCCGCTTACCCAATAACTGAGTTCTCTTCTTCTCTGCTCCTTCACCAGCACTGGATTTTATTGCACACTAGCAGCATGTTTAGTGACCCTGTTGCTCTCAGTCATCCTTCTACTTGCTTTACACTCCTTCTCCTTCAAATTGCATGGCAGTTTTTTCCCCCACAAATCACTGTTATCTCTTAGAGTCGCATCCAACACGCTTTGAAGAGTGTCCCAAAACACCCCGTTCAAGCTGCCGGTGCTCTTAGTTGCTTAAATTGCACTTGAGTGGAAGTAAAATTGCAGATGTAAAATGTTCTGAGGAGGAAAAGTAATTCATCACTTCCAACACAAATTTGCATGGACTTTGTGTTTTAAATCCCTTCTGTCTGTTATTAAGACGTAACAAGATATATGAGAGGCAATAGTTTAGATGTTTCTTTAAAAATGTATCACCACAGGCAAGATGGATTGTGTCATAGTGCCTTTCACTCTTTAATTACAATTAGACACATTTTCACATGGACAAGGCTGTCAGGTGCTGTCTGGTGCCCATTACATTAATGAATACCACAGTATATTTGTGCTTGTTTGTACATATTCTTAAAGTAGAGAGCAGCTATTTCACTTTTTGTCTCGGAAAGAAAAAATCTCAACTCTGAATCAGTCGTACACTGGACTCAACAACAAAATGTTTTTAGGAATTGTGTTGTTGCTATATTAATTGCTTTTTATTTATGTTGTAAGTTCTCTGTGGAAAGAGAAATCAAACTTTACAGTTCAAAGATGCACAATAGGCTGATTTTTTATACACATCTACAACTTTGGAATCGGGAAAAAAGAAAATTTAACAGATATTTAAATAACTGAGAACAGTTCCCCAAGAGGGCATCAAAGAACAGTTGAAAAAGAAAAGGGCTCTAACTGGATTACCTAAGAAAACAACAAATCAGTGATGCATTTGTGCAATGTTTTAGAAAAACAGAGGCAAAAGAAAGCAAGTACTTGGAGACAATATTACACAAGGCCACATCTACAGTGTTGTTTAGCTGTTACAATTAGGTTAGAAATTTCTGAATTCAGTTTGGAAAATATTAACACTTTACCCGTTGATCTACTGTACATTCCTACTCTCACCTATGGTCAAGAGCTCGAAGTAGTAAATGAAAGAATGAGATCACCGATGCAGGTAGTGAAAATGAGCTTCCTGAGGAGTCAGAGTAGATCTTCCACTCCTCCACAACAAAAGGAACCAGCTGAGGTGGTTCAGCCATTTGACACATGTGGTTCGTAGGTGAGATGTTTCAGACATTTCCTATCAGGAGGAGGCCCCAAAGCAGGACCCAGGACACGCTGGAGGGATTAAAATTTCATGTCTATCCTGGGAAGAAACTGGTGTTCCCACAGATAAGCCACAGGAGGAAAGGGAAAGGGAGGGTCTGGGTTTTTAGACTGCCGTCTAAAAACCAATAAATGGAAATAAATAGAGAGTGCAGTACATTGTACTATTCTGCAACAGTACTGTATGCTATGAACTAGCCAGTGATTTACCACAGCCAGGGTGGTTGCCTATACCTTCTTCCTGTAGCTCAGTATGTAGCACAGGTCCTCTACTAATTGGAAGGTTGCTGGTTTGATCCCTGGCTACTCTAGTCTGCTTGGCATATATCCTTGTGTAAGATCTTAACCCCAAGTTGCCCTCTGTGTGAATGTTAGAATGTTAGCTAGAAAGTGCTTCAGTATATTAAAAAGTACTTGCATAAATGGGTGAATAAGGCAGTTTGTATAAAGTGTTTAGAGTTTAGCTAGAGTGTAAAAATGCAATATAGGAACCAGTCTGTTTACCATTTACTTGGGAAAGATTAGTATAATAAATTTGAGATTACAGTTTAATTTTTCAGTGATGAAATAATGGGAACCAAGAATGAATGAACTAAAGTAATGGATTAAGTGGTTAGGAGTTTGATTAAGTGATAAATAATAAAAAAATAAAAATAAAAAAAAAAGTTGTTGTCCGGAAGTAATGGATAAATGGTTAAAATACTGGATACACTAATAATATACTTTGTAGATTTTTGTAAGGCTAAAAGTAATAAGTAATTGTAGATGTGATTGTTAATTGGATAAAAAAAAAGCTGAAATAGTTTTCGAAAATAATAGAAACTTGCGCGGTGTAGGTAACGAACAATTTAAATATTTAGTAATAACAAATGGTACAAAGGATACAGGAAACTATAAATGGTAGCACCACTGCAGAGTTTATCAGCGGTTGAACATTTGACTTTTCAGTTGTATAAAAAGGGGATTTAATAGTGTTTAAAATCAAATCAAATTAACTAATTTGGAACAGTGAGCGATGTCAATAAAAGGGTATTTAAGCTCATCTGCAAAAAAAGGTTCGGAATTACAAATACTCAGGTGTTTAAATAGAATACGTCTATATGAATGGTGGTACATAAATGAAATCAAACCATTCTCATTATGCAAAGCAGCATTGTTGTTTTATTAAAACCATTGCATACTTAAATATTTTTTGCTGTCTACTATCAATCAGTCTTTGCTGCAGCTATTTTGTCTCCCAATTTTGTATTGGTTGGTATTGTTATTGTGCAAATATAGGGTTCCTGTCTCATCCGGTGCTCACACGGAGTTCTTTAACTCACTGGCTTTAGCAGGAATGATTCCTGTCAGGCTGTGTCTCAGGGCTTCCTGCAGTCCTGCTCCTTTCGTTCAAACCAGAAACACTGATTCATAAGCCTCATCAGTAAACAAGGCCCGGTGACTCAGCAGGAGGAAAAACACATTCAGCCTGTCACATTTGAAAGTCAATGAGCTCCAGCATTCTTTGATACATTGCACCAGCTAGCCACCAATAAGGAGAGATGTAGTGTACGTTCAGACAGTCTCGCCTGTGTTCCTTTGAATCTTTTTTGTAATGCTAAGTTTTTAATGAGTTGTTGACACTGATGATCCCAAACATCTGCTGGACCCTCACAGTTCATGATGGGATAAAACCAATTAGACGGCACCACCCCCGAGCTGGAGTTTGTTGGCTCTCAAGCATGTGTGAAACTCATCAGTTCAAGCTTTGCATGCCAGACGACTTCCCAATGGATCATTTCGCTCTCCCTTTGTCTGCTCATTGGTCTGTACAGTCTTTTGTATTGTCAAGGTTGTCTTTAAATAACAGAACTGGATAGATTAAGACTCTAACATACATCAATAGAGTTCCAATGCTAATCCAGATCACCTGAAGGCCTCAATTTGAATTGTCAATTTTGCTTCGGGAGGAATTCTGAGGGGTTGCTTTGTATTTGAAATGCTTGGTTCACTTTTAATTGAGTGCATAAAAGAGATACTTTTGAAACCAACACCTGTGATTTTTATGAACAGCTTCTTCCCTCAGGGAGGATTCCTTCTATATAATAAACAACCTCTGTACTCTTATGGAAGACATCAGAAACTGCAGGGCAATGTTTATTATCGTTTTAATGGATCTTTGAAATATAAGCTTTTTAATTCAGGCTCATTTTATAGTAAAAAATATATGAGATCATTAACATTAGCCTTTGAACATTCAGTTCTGCAAATGTGATTTACTCAGCTGGAAAGCTACCATGGTGCAACTTTTTAATACAGTATATCTTTTTTTTTCTTTTTTCTTTTTTCTTTTCTTTTTTTTTTTTTCATATGTTTTTTTTTTTTTTTTTTTATTATATTTTTTTTTTAAAAATATTTTAAA
>VUQR01036376.1:22758-56725 GCA_015108515.1 Hemichromis elongatus
TAGTATTTTCCCATTAGAAGGACAGAAAAGAGAACTTTAAAAAAAATCTGTTAGAGTCCCACCACATGGCTTTTAAGTGCTTGGCAGGGTTTCGAAAGTGACATGGGAAAATTACTAAATTGCTGTTTTTAAAACTAAATAAATTTCTAAATGGAGATATCTTGCTGACCAACTCCTGCAATTAGGATATAGTAGTAATTTCCAATAAGAGTCACATGTCATTTTTTATGCTTATTAAACCCTTTTCAGGAACTGCTTTTTCTTTTTCAGTAACCTAACTTATTTTCTCTAATGCGTAGCTGGTTGTATTCTTCTTATCAGTATCAGGGTAGAAGAAAGCTTTTCCTTGAAAAGTAACTTTCTGAGCAGCACACTGTTTCCTCAGGGACAGGAGTGCATTAGGTTCATAATCGTAGTCACGGCCATGACAGGAGTCAGTTGAGAAACACAAACTTGACCTTAAAACCACAAATGTGCTGCTTTATTCAACAATATGATGTCTTCCATCAACAAACTACAGCTAATCTTTGCCTAATTCGATACAGCAACAGATGAATAATTGTTCCTAAGCCAAGAATGAAAAAAAAAAGCATAATAAATGTGTACCTACTGCAAATAAAACAATCAGGCAGCGGGGTAGCATTATTTTTAATTGATGAAAGACCGTAAACGGCGCTGACAACCAATTCATTTAACCCACACTATAAACAGAACATAGAACAAAACAGGCACGGGAAGGGAAAGGAAACAAACATTCATTACATTTGTCAGGGTCTTAAAATACATAAACACCATCTGGTGAAGTGACTTAGGAATTTTATGAATTTAGATGTGCCTCCACCTTCTATTCGATCCAATAACACATCCTTACATACTAATGTACTGTCACATACTAATGTGTGGTATTGTTACCACTTTGTTCAGTTTGAGTTCCCATCCATTTCAAAATTGGAGCCAGCCAGCTATAACTAATTTGATTAAGGTCAATAGCAACACAATAATTGCCGTCATGTGACATTAGAGCGCCTCAGTGAAGTTGTAGTGCTCAGTATCATGGAAAACACCAGACTGGAGCCCAACATATCTTCTTAATGTGAGGGTATACTGTCTTTTAGAGGTATTACTGCATTTTATAGTGACTACAAGGAGATGAAAGTTGTAAAGCAGGGCCAGGAGGTAATCAGGTTGCTACAATTTTTGAAAAGTATCAGCAGCAAACACAGTTTTGCAGCCTTACAGGATTTACTGTCATAATTCTGCTATTGTCCAAAAACATGTTACCATGTTAAAATAGTGCCTTTATTTTAAGAGCTGTAATCTGAATTTCTGTTATTGAATTACTGGTTTTTGTTTAAAACTATCAGATCGAAGCACCTGGGTTTTTATTCCTGAACCTATAGCCATGCTATGACATACAGTTCATTTAAAGACGATATTAAAAAATGGACTTATGTATGTAAAACGAGATGTTAAGCCGGACAGATCTAATGGAATGGCCTGTCAATCACTAGTTTTTAGAGCATATCCTAAATCATTGTGCTTTCTAAAACATGGAATGACCATAATTTACAAAATGAACTTAGAGAAGATTCACAGATGTATTGAAGGAGGGCATGCAGAGGGTTAGTGTGACAGTAGAAGGTAATGGAGAAAAGCCACTGTGGCCAAACTAAAGTTAAATGGTAAATGGACTGGTTCTTACCTAAACATTGATCCCATAAACTCATGAAAAGTCTTTACTGAGGACAAGAAGTCGTTGGTTCAAACTACACGTAATGTCCCCCCTTGCCATTTTAAACTAAAAGCAGGTTTAAGGCATTTCCACATTAGCTTCACCTTTCATACCTGCAAAATACTTACTGTCTATATAGCCTATATCATGCTAGAATGCAAGCCTTCTCTTTCCTCTTACCCCCATCTGGTTGTGGCAAATGTCTACTCTCGGTAAGCCAGAGGTTTCTTCCTGTTAAAAGGGAGTTCTTCCTTCACACCTTTGCCGAGTTTTTGCTCACAGGGGATCATGATTGTTGGGCTGTTTTCTTATGCTTCCTATACTGTGCTATATTAAATAAAAAATTTGACTTAATAAATAGAAATAACAACATTAGTTGTTTGATTTTTTTTAAATTCAATAGTAGTTTAATATA
Organism: Hemichromis elongatus; assembly: GCA_015108515.1. NCBI lineage: Eukaryota > Metazoa > Chordata > Actinopteri > Cichliformes > Cichlidae > Hemichromis > Hemichromis elongatus. The sequence goes on from VUQR01036376.1 coordinate 24,906, forward strand.
ACCTTCTTAGCATCTTACCATAATAATAAATAAACGTGCTCTGGTTGTATTTTCTAGAGCATTTACTCTGGCTGAGATATAGCAATATGGTGATATGCTAGCAGTAAATAAGCTATTATTTTAATGTTTAAAGTTCATCATAGCCAATGTTTTAATTTAATATCTTAACATGCTAAAATTGAATTTGTAGTAAGCAAAAGCACAATAAACATTTAACCAGCCTGTAGTTTACAGCAATGATAATGTCTTTGTGAGGCATAGCCCGCTAACATGCTAGCAGTAAAAAGGCTAATATTTTGGTTTTTCACAGCTTTAAAATTTACCATAATCAAAGTTGATGGTGCTACAAAAAACCCGTGTTTATTCACAGTTCTTTCAATTAATTGTATTGTAGAAGTATATGTGTCAAATGTAATGGCAGTGTATGTGAATCACTAAAAAATCAATTGTCAGTGTGTACAAAATGTCATGGTGTTTGTTCCATTTACAAAAACAACATTTATTGTGATGCACTTTCACTACTGTGTGAAATTTGTATCTGTTCGAAGAAGGAAAAAAATAAAACAAGTGATCATAAACTTGAAAAATAACTGATAAAGATCAGTATACAATTCTCTTGCACCTGAAGACTGACTTTGAAAAGAATCTCTTCCTGGATTTTCCGTTGTTCCCCAGCATTCAACTGTTATTACAGAGCAAAATCTTTTGTTGAAAAGAAAGAGATACATGTTTCTCTATCAGCAGCGCTCCACGGGGGACGACAAAAGTCTGGGAAATATAGGAAATCACAAACTAAAGCCAGAGTAGAGAAGCCAGGTCAGTGGATCCAACAAAAAAGTAATCTAACAGCCAGCGGGGACACCCAGCGGCATGTTGGCATTTTTCTGTACTGCAGGGTTCCCCCTAATGCATTTCTACCAATATAATTATGATTGGCGCGCAGTTATCTCTGCATGTTGAGCTGGATTTCGTGTCACAGTAAGTCACCAAAGGGCTTGTCGGAATCATGACAACTAGTCATGAAGCCATGTCCTCATCGTGTCTCTGAATGTCAGGGAGGACACTGGCGATGTCTCAGTTGACCTGAAGCTAGAGATGGTGAAAGAGGACTGCTGGAAAGAGAGGCTGCTCAAAAATGTACAGGCAATCACTCTGCAGCAGACATACTGAATGGTCCCACATGGTTGCCACCCACAGTGTAATGAGGGTTAGCAGGTCAGGCTGCCTTTCTGTTGACTGAGGCTTGCAGCGACACAGGCTTCATTTTACATTTGGATGCCAGTGAACACTAGTGCATAAATCTCTTCTCCGGTGGCAGAGATGTTATGAAAAGAAGCTATTATCATCTTTTGATCTAACCCTTCATAGGAAGATGTGCTCTGATCTGCTGCTGTTGCTATTATACTGGAATGTATTAAAGAAAAATAGTCTAACCAGTCGTTTCCCTATTTTCTCCTACTATACAAGTACTTTTTTCCCCCTGTGCTCTCTCTCATAGACCCATGAAATGTCACCAGTCAATTAAAAAAATGGGATCATATTCTATAACTCCTTGTTGCCTTCTGTTTTAGGAAAATATAAGGCAGATAATAGTACAGCAGACCTTCCTCTACCTTCTGGTCCTCATAAACATTTTTTAAAGAAATGAAAAGTCAGCGTAGTGTGACATTTGATTTGGTTTTATTGTTAGGAAACTGTTCATAACAGGTGTAGTCACCACCATAAATACAGTAACCTTAAATAGAAAATTACTCCCTGCTCCTGGGGGCTGCAGCCATGTAGAACATTTACAAAATAGACTGCTGTGAGAGAGACGCTGTAAGGCTGAGATATGGCATTTTAAAGACCTTAAGGACAAATCTGTCCTCCCTGTTGGCTTTAAAAGAGACAAACTGGGAGACACATGAGTCAAATGTGTGGTTGGATGGAAGACTGCAGCAGTCAGCTGTTAGGAGACATGCATCTTCGCTCACTAGTATAGTAAATATGTAGGTTCATGTACATGCTGTTTTTCTTGTGCGTGTCAGAGCCTGGATTTAAGCCAGAGTGTGATTCTGAATTTCTTCACCAAACAGTCAGCAAAAACGCTTCTGTGATACTTACTGGAGTTTAAAATGGTGATCCAGGAGCCACCGGAAATGATCAGAGTTAGAGGCAGCAGGCAGAGTCTTTGCCAGCAACGGACTGATTCTGGAAAAAGTTTGAATCAGCTTATGTCCTCTGAGTCTCTGTTTTTGCAAACCCTGCCTTCTTAAAAATAAACCGCGTCTTAAGATTACCAACATTTTCCACTACAAGAGATTTTTGCTGCTGTCTCTTTTTATGACATTTTACCTAAAATGAGCATTTTTCAGACTTCCTTCAGGCCTATTTTGAAATGCCAGCATTTCCACGGAGATTTGCACAGCATTTTTTCAAAAACATGCAATAATACTTACACACACACTCAGCTATTTAAACAATTTTACCTATCTCCATGTAAATGTGACTCAAACACCATAAATATCAGCGCATATAATATGTAAGTATATAGGGTGTTTTTTGCCCTTACAACAGCGTACATAATGTGATAAGCATGATATTTGTTCACTGCTCTGGCGAGATGAACGGACGCCGTTGCTGATAATGCAGACACTCCTGACTGAGCCGTGCAGACGTAATGTGGTGAATCTTTGTGCACATGCAGCACAACAGTTACCTGCAATTAAAAAAAAAAAAAAGGATTTCAAATTCATTTTTGAGCACGGCCACCTCTTTTAAAACAAATTTGATCAAATGTGACTGCTGATCGTGTACTTGTCTCTTTCCATTATCCAGACGGGAGCTTGGTCTTGTTAGCCTGAAATAACTGCCAAGTAGCACGACTTGCTTCGTGAAAGACTTTGCTAAGGTCTGCTAATACTTGTCAACAATAGTTTTTCAACTCAGACAATATCAAAAGAACTATTGTGCAACTGTAAATACCACTGCCCAAACACTGACAATTAGTGAAATAGGATCCTGCTTGTCAAATTTACACCAGGGTATTTTTTTTAATCTCCTAATACATCTGGAGAGCAACGTCATTCTGTCAACATATAAAGGTGTAAACCTAATTGTCACTTCAGAGCTAATACAGCATCCTTTTGGTATGACAGGATTCTGTAATCAGGATCAAGCAAGTTTATTGGTTGGGGATTTTACACTTTGTTTGTTTGTTTGCAGCACATAATGAGATAGCTGGTTAATGCACGTCCACATTTAACAGTCTACCTTGCTAATCTGGAGAGAACTTCTCTATATGCAACATCAAACTACAAAAAACACTATTTTGGCATGTCTGTGGCTCATAATATGGCACTTAATGGAAGGGCTGTAACTTCACCAAATATGCATTGTCAGTCTAATCCCTGGCCCGGGGCATTATTTAGCACTGACATGTCTCAACTACTCAAGGAGAATGGGTCCTTTGAGACTTCAGTAACTCTAAGACGGACTCCATATAGTCTCACCTTGTGAAATTGTTCCCTGTATCATAGCTTCTGGCAGCAGAGGTGAGGTGTGGCATTGGTCTATTGTTCCCTGCACATTAGCACTGAGCACAAATCTCTACCTTAAAATAGCATATCTGTATCAACGCCTCACAGGCCCTGTCACATGACCCTCCAGAGGGAAAAGACCAAAGAATCGCAAGTGACACATGTGAACAAAACTGTCCTGCTTCAGAATAATCAGCTTTACATAGTCAAGGAGGGCCAAAACTTTATTTTAGGGTTATTTTCTCCACAAGAGCCCTTCTCATGTCTTACCTCGTTGCTGCGCTAACTGTGAATCGCATGCAGATCGTTTGCAGAGTGGATATGGAGTCGAACTTATCTGTTGATTGGCTACACCTGCAACGGAGCTCTATGGTAGTAGTGAGACACAGAATGCACGTAATTTCCTTGATTATTATAAATGCCCAATCTCTTAGGATGTTCTCTACAAATGGTCCACATGCAGTATGTCAGACATTCACTATAGAAAAGAGGTTAGCGTGAGTTCTGAAATCAAAACCTAAAAATATTGAATCAGGCTATAAATCTTATCAAATGTAACACACTGAACCTTTAAAAACACACTGCGGTTTGGCATATATAAAGAAATGTAATTGGTAGTTTAAATGAGAGTGAACTGCTTGTTTTCATCTCACCAGTTATACAGTGGGGTGTAGCAGTCTGCAGTGTGCACTGAAGCCACACCAACTTTGGGTTTAACATAAAAGCAACCTAATCAAAGCAGCCAGCGTTGCTAAATGCTCTGAGTTGATGGATCTCAAATACTGAGTTGCAGTGGTTTAAGTCACTGAAATATTATAAATCTCCTGCTATCAACTGAACTTAATAAGCCATGTGAAAACTCTGTGTTTACTTAACCAAAAACTACTAATAATATATAGTGTAAATATAATTTTCTGCAAAATTCTAATAGCAACCACATTATTCAAAGTTGGATAATGCAGACAATGTTCAAATTTGACTACAGGATGCTGATAACAACCATAAAATGTTTTTTCTCTTGAGCTACAGCGCTGCTGACCAAAATGGTGAAGTAGTCATGCTTGATAGCCAATCCTGCACAGCAGGGCAGGTGTAACATCTATTGATGTCTATTGTCAGTTTATCTAACAGCATCTGAAATCCACTGACGGCAGACTCAAGGATGTGCAGCAGCTCATAATTTATGAAGCATTTTCCAAAAAAAGGAAAAAAAAAAACCCTCATCAGTCCAAGTTTCACACTGTCCCGGTCAAGATCCTTTTAGCTGGATTTACTAGTAGTGGAGCTAAAATGTAAGGTCGCCACTCTCACGAATAGCAACTACAGGAAAGTGCATTTAAATTTAAAACCTGCTGTTGAAAAAGCCTAAAGTGATAAGAGTTGGCTGGTGATAATTTGGCTGCTGTATCTCATCCCATGCAGAGTTAGTTCAACAATGAATTGTGTTACTTTGTTTCCGCTTTACTTAATTCTTTGCCATATGAAACACTGCCTTCATAAACTGCTGGTGAAATGTTTTCCAAGTCACAAACTGATACATCAACGCGGCTACAAAATTATTTCCCCTCGATACTCTTATAGTTCTGCACACCAAAGCTGCCAACAGCACACGATAATAGTCTCTTCCATATCTCCTCGAGCAGTAGCCACGCTCCCCTCTGAGTCGAACGTCCAGTGTGTGCAGTGCAAAGTGTATTTTTGTGTGTGAATGCAAGCCCGTGTTTATCTCTGCACTGCCTTTGGTTCCCTTTGATTTCCCTTAAGTCTTATGTCTTTTGTCATGTTCTGGTCTTCTGAATGCTTGCTTATGGGTGTCATTTGTTTTCTCCCCCCCTGCCCTGCTCCCTCCCTGCCTCCCCCCCCCCACCCCAATTCTTCTTTATTTGCATGCTGTTCCTCCTGTTCCACACCTCCCTCCACAACTGCCATGTCCTCTCCCTGTGTGCTCAGACACTGCGCCCAGCACTGAACCTGCAGCTCATGGTTGGTATCTCTACTTTCCTCCTTATGTCTCTCTCTCTCTCTTTTATTTTTAACTTGTATATTTGTCTTTGCAGCATGCCTGCTTTTACTGTTACACAACAGACATTATTGTGCCAGGTTGCCCAGCCTGGAAATGTCAGCTTTGTGCTGTGTGTCAGGTTTATGTTGGCCTGATCGGTCTTACGAAAGAAGCAGGTACCAGTCAGGCTGCATTTTACTTTAATTGCAGTTATGCTGTCAAACATATTTTGCCAGTGCGTACAGTCAGTTGTAGCATTGGCTTAAAAACCCTTCTAATTCTTCCTGCTTCAGCTGCACTTGCAAAATGGTTTCACCAACTAACCAATTACAGTGTTTCCCTGAAGGTGCCACAGAGGAATATAACCCACACTGAGGCCAGGGCTGATTATATCTGCAGCATTAGATGATGCTGTGTGTTGGGGCAAAAATAGACCTAATTTAGTTGTTTTCATTTACTTGAATGAAGATGATACACATCATTTTCCAATTTTACCTAATTTGCAGCCTTTTTTCATAATTTCGTGGCTCCGGTTTCATAATTTGTGGGAGCAAATTCATGAAGGCGTTATCACGAGCTTTCTGTTAAGCATGTGTTCATTTTGCAGAAATTTGAATCGCACTTCACAGACTTCTAATGACCATCTTACAGGGCTGAAGAACAAAAAAAGAGCAGCAGGCCTCTGCTGACCTGTTTATGGTAATTAAGTTTGTTGAGTAATTTTATGCTGGTTTCAGTCAAACTGAAAATGAGTCAATAAGACAAACAAATGCTAAAATGTTATCAAACAAAATTTTCTTTTCTGTTTTCAACAGCATATTTGTACTGTGCGAAGGTCTTGACTCGCTGCTTATTTCTTTACACAGTATTTGGTGTAACCAGCTCTATTCCACAACACATTCTGGACTGTCTTAGGCAATTTTGGTTTTTAATTCTAAATTTCTTCAAGTCGTCTTCAGGAATAGCTTTCCACTCTTCCTTGTTTGGGATCGTTGTCGAGACACTTTCCACATGGCGTATTAAAATCTGACGGTATTTCCCAGCATTCGTAATTCCATCAGTTTTGACAAGACCTCCAACACCGCTGGCCTCAAACTATGACAGAGCCTCCACCGTGTTTCCCAGATGGCTGTAGACACTCGCAGCCATCGCTAACCTCTCTCCTGTCCACTTTCATATATAGTGATGTCAGTTTGAACTAGAAATGTCTAATTTGGGTTCATCACTCCAGTGCTGCTGATTTTTTACTCCATGTCTTGTGTAAATTGGCATATATCAGGCTTTCCTGCCTGTTTTTCTTTCCTAAGAATGGCTTCTTGACAGGCACCCTTCCACTGAGACACTTCTGATGGTTTCAGTGAACAGGAGATGGATCAGCCGGAGAGTCAGATGCATCTGTTACGTCCCGTGTCAGGTCTTTCTTTGATGTATTCCCTATTTTTAAGGGAATAACTTTCAGATACTGTTGGTCTGCTGTAGATGATTTTTCATGCCTGCCATTTCTTCTTTTTTGCCCTCCACTTGTCCAGTTTCCTCAAATTTTGTTTAAGAACACACTGCACACCACGCTGGGACATTCTTTCAGCTAATAACTCTTTGGGAATCAGATTGTTGGTCATGATTTATGCCTGTCAAACTGTGTTGTCTTTGGCTTTTTGCATAGATTGAGCCTAAAATAACAAAAACACATATTTGTTTGCATTCTTTTGTACAAAGTTTCAATTGCTTAAAGACACAAGGTAAACTGGCTCTTTGCTGAGTTATCTGTTGTGTCTAAAGACAAACAACTTCCCTGAGTTTGTCCCCGTCGTCTGCATGAATGAATATGTTAAGTGCCTTAAAAAACAAGAACAACGTTCCTGTTAAAATGATCAGTGACAAGAACTGGACTAAAAATTTGAAGAAGTAGCCAATGTTCAAAGAAAGACCTCCAAAAAGCTGGAGATCTGACACTCAAGACCATTTTAAATGAAAAATGACATGAAAAATGACAAGAAAGTCTGTTTCCTTATATGAAGAGGAAACTCTAAGACGGAGTACTCACAGTACAGTATTCACAGTAGTGTAAGAAGCATTCAGTTGAATCGGTGCAGTGAATATTCATATTTAAATGTTGGTATTAGTGTGAATATCATAGTAACTGTATTCAAATTGAGAAGGGGACTTGCTACATCAAGGCAGTCATCTTGGATAAGGCATCCAAAGGCCAGTTTTTGCCTGCAGTGCTCGATAATTCAGCAGCAGGCAAAAGACATGTCAGACAGTAGGTTTTCAGGAAAGTATTGATTTCATTTTCTTGAGTGTTGGGTCAGGGGTCGAAAGGTCACAACTCTGTGTTGAACTAATCCAAACTTTATATCCCGAAGGGGTGTTCTGACCAGATTTTCTGCGTTGGTTTGTGCCAAGTAACAACCAACAACAGACAGAAGAAGAAGGAATTTCACCTAGCTGTAAATAAATAAACGTTTTTGGAAGAACTTGAAGAATTTAATTACTATCGTTTGTTATTTTGATATATTGCATGCCCCGAAGGAAACAGAGGCTAATCTATGTCAGAACTGCTGCTCTACTATATTTCAGTTATGGATTTAATTAGTGAAAAATAGACCGATTATTGGATTTCGATACACCTGAACGCGTAGTCATTCACATCAAAGTGGAAAGTACTTCTCCTATACGCACCTAAAATTGCTTAATATAATGCATTGATCACGATATTTAACATATTTTTGTAAGGTTGTGACCATGATGTGGTCAAATTTTGTTTTGAATCTTGATTTTTAATTAGTATCTGTTATAAATTAGCCTGGTGAGATTCCTGGTGGGATTAGATGCAGATAAAGAGCCTGCTGATGTCCCCTCTCAGCAGCAGTGAGGTCTGCTTCCTGTAAATGATGCTGAGCACTTGCGTTGAAGAGGCCACAGATGCTTTGTTCTCCTTTCTCAAAGATGTGTTTTTAACATTTATGAGTTTTTGAATGGTTGCCCCAGATGTTCATCTGAGACCGCAGTGAGTTTTTAGATGTTTGTAATTAACCGCAGTAGTGCATCATTAATATAAGATTTGTTTACTGGTGGTTTTACATTAAGCATTAAAAATCACTTCAGCCGCTTCAATTCAGTCATTTTTCTGATATAAAATAAATGAACAGAGAAGTCTGAAATTACCATAATATATGAATTTAAAGTTTAAGTGGATGTCAAAAGTTTCCTCCAATATTTATTCCTTATCAGAAGCCTGAAATTAAAGAAAAACAAAAATAAAACACTGTAAATAATCTGCGTGGATTTCTGCCTAAACTTGGAAATCTAGTGTTTTTAAACATTTTGTGTTTTTAAGTATGTTTGTCAGCAGGTGAAATGTATGTACATATAAATCCAAATCATATCTCTACTCATTGGCTCTAAAAACAGCATGAAGGTTGCGTTCTCTTATTTGGAATTGATGTTATTTGATACTTGTTATTTGGTATCAGTATTTTTAGTCATTTTAATTTGTATCTTTGTACAGCGATTTGGTCAACCTTACTGTTGCAATTAAATGTGCTATATAAATAAATAAACATAAATTTATTGAGGAGATGCGCTGTCCCCACTGCTGTTATGCATAGGTGAAAGGACTGAGTGGGTGAATGGCTGCAGCACATCCCAGGAGAAGAGTGCAGTCCTACAAACAGCAAAGATACTGTGCAGGACACTCAAACTCAGGGTAATGGGGAGGGATATGAGAGTGATAAACAGAGTGATAAACAAATGTTTACTCTCACATTCACACCTAAGGCCAATTTAGAAACATCATTGATCCCTAACATGTACTGTATGTCCGTGGACAGTGGGATGAACCCACTCAGAGAGAACCCACACAGGCACAAGGAGAACATGCTAACTAACCTAGCCCAATCTGTGAGACAACCACTGTGCCACCCCTAAAGTTTATTTACCTATTTTAAAATCAGATTTTACTGCCGATTCTCTAGTTTTTATGTTGTGGCGACCGTTAAAATTAAAGTTTATTTAGGTAATCCTTTCTAATAATTGCCGGAATACATGTTAGGGGCCCTTTCAAGATGGCAGCCAAGTGGCGAGGTGTGCTTTATATCTGCATTCGGTTGGTTCTGCATGCCACAAGAGTACTAACGGGCACTAAACAGAGTGATCATATTTCACCCATATTGGCTTTTTGTCAAATCTAGAATTGAATTTAAAATCCTTCTTCTCACATAAAGGTCTGGAATGAGCAAGGATCGTCATATCTTCAAAAACCTGTATTAGTGAAGGAGAGACTTACTTTTGGTTTTCAAAGTTTCCAAAGACAGAACAGAAAGATGCCCTCTGTTGTACTAAGAGTAGCCTTTATTTTCCTTTTAAAAAAAAGCTTACATCTAGAGCTAGACATGAGCGTTTCTTTTCTACTCCTCTCTCTTCCTGTTAAAAGAGAGTTCTTCTTTCCCCCACTCACCAAGAGATGCTCGAAGGAGTTTATATTAATGTCAAGGGTTGTCTTTCCTAAAGTGACTTTAGGCATTTGAAGGCATCTGAATTGGTACTGTATAAATAAAATAATGAAAATTTAATTGATATGACTCTGTATTGACATTTTAAGGTCTCTCCATTTAAAATCAGAAGCCCGGTATGTAGGAGTAGTATTCATATTACATGACAAAAGTTTTCTGTTGCTGCTGCTGAGCATTACTTCTCTATTTCCCAAAGAACTTTAAGCTTACCATCGATTCTGCATGTGCTGCGCTTATAGCACCTGAAAATGCTCCCCTCATCTTTGGTGAGCTTTCAGTTCATTGTTTAGCTGTCACACCTGCAACTGTAGCTGTTTTTGGTTCACTCTCAGCACTCTTGCCCACTGCAGCAGCAGTCAGGGTTTTTCTTTTTTTTTCTTAAGGAGAAAGGCTCTAAAAATACACTGTAGCAGCTAGCTGGTGAACATCACAGAGGATATGGCAGCTAAAGAGTCTGAGGTTCCCCTCAAGAGTTGGTATATTCCAAAAAAAGGACACACAAAAGTTATGTGTCAAATAATTTTTCTCTTTTTTAAAGGTGAAACCATCTTAATGATTTTTAAAATGAGGACACTGTGTGTTTTGCACTGGGACTAGTCCAGGTCAGCATTTAGCTGGAGGTATTTGTCGTATTCATATTAGTCTTGTTCAGATGAATGCTTCAGAGGATCACACTTTTTGTGCATCTGCAAAATCTCAATTTAAACCCTCTGCTTGCTTGTTGCTTTTTTCCATCTTACCACTGTTCAACTGTTCGAAAATCTGACCGATTTCATTGCTAATTAATGCAGAAATTATTTTAAATACGCTCTTTTCTAGCATTTTCTGAAATGATACTAGTAATTTGTTCCACTTCAGCACATGTAAAGCAAACAGGCGAGTCACATGTCGGTCAGGCACGGCCTTTAAACACCTGACGAGAGATCTAGCTAGCTAGCCGTCCATGTGGGTGTCCAGTGTATTTTCAAAGCACGTCAATACAATACACAGTTAATCACTTTATAATGATGTGAATTTCAGTAAATATGGAAACTGGTGAGTCAGTAAATCCATATAACAGCAACTATGAATCTCCAGGAGACAACATTAAAGTAGGCTATAAATAATAAAATTGAAATAAAATAACAGCCAACTGTACTCTAGCTGTTGCTTAATTTTCTTCTCTTTACTTATCAAAAGATACATTTCACCAAGGCTTGATGCAGCTGTAAACTCATCTTTTGGGAAAAAAAAGAGAAAATCAGATAAGCTTGATATAATTAAGCGCCATTCAGCTGCATTTACAATGCTGGATTTTTCACTAAACGGATGTATGAAAGGTTGAACTAGTCTTTTACGCTCCACATTGTTGACAGTTTGCGTAAGTGTGTTTGCGTGTGAGTGAATGAGAGATGAATTGTAAGGCACTTGTCGAGAAGTGCTATGTGAATGCAACAAGCTGGCAAACGAAACACCAGGTTACTGCGAGAAAGGGAGGAAATTAGACCGTGCACAGAGCCTGCAGCTACTGCACAACCTGTACATTGACCAGTGTTCAGTTAATATTGGTTATTTCTGTCCTTCATCTGTCATTAAAAATCACCTAACCTCCCCTTTATGATTCCTGTAATCAAAATGAGTGACATGTTCTTTTATTACTGTAAGCTAACCCCATGTTGCAGGTGTGCGTAAAAAAACTAAAGGCAAGGATAGTTTTGTGCATTTATAGGCAGGTTGTAGGGCCAGGTAGTGTATGCTTTCTCTGAGCAGGACTAATCTCTCTTTATGTGGGACTTCACAGGACGCTTATCCGTTGTCCCTCGTGTTGAGACAGCGTTGCATCTTTTTATTGGTTTCAGTTCTCAAATTGTTATAGTGCAGGACAGACCGTTTTAGAAAGTCTGGCTTGTATCCAGCAGCTGTGAAGAGAAAGCAGAGAAGGCCATCATCTTGGGTCAAGTGCAGATTAACCTGTCACAGTCTTTTGCAGCTTCCGCTACATCCAGCGGGGAAAATTACGAGTCACCACGGAGCCACAGGCTATGCAGATTTAAGCACAGTGTGATGGAAGCTAACACAAAGAAAAAGAAATGCAGCAACTGTAGTCTTAAAGGCCAGTGGAAGGTGATTCTTTTCTTTCCCCACCAGTTTTTTTTTTTATTTCGCACGTGGAAGAAAGTGACATAAAGGAGCATGTGATCAAACAGACTTCTGCCAATCTATTAGCAAGGGAATTCAAGTTGTTTTTCTTTCCTTCATGTGCTAAACATTAAACATGCATGTTTCAGGTGTAAGTTTGACTTATCGTGCTACTACTAAGTCCTAACAGTCCTATATTTAGTTTCTTGGCAGCTGGTCAGCGTAGCCTTTAGCCTAACAGCTGCAGTTTAAGTTTTTGTTAAGAGTAACTTCATCTGGCCTGCATGACTCACACAGCATGCTCAAATTTACAGGTTTGTTGGAACTTTGTCAACACTGTGAAATCAACACTTTCTTTGCGTCACTAAATCACTTCAGAAAGCTAAGTGAAATGGAGTTTTCGCACCCTTCAAGCGCTTCCACCAAAATCAAGAATTTTGGTGACTCCGAGTAACACGATAAAAAAAAGTGATAATTCACGCTCATAAGTCAGACCCTGCTTTCTAACAGCCTCTGACTCTGTCCGCGCTGACCGCCTCACTCCTTCCAACCTCTCAAATGCAGTTGCCATGGCGATGTCCCGCTTTTTGTGACTGAAAGAGAAAAGAAGCGGAGACACTGCTGAACTGGAAGGCTCTTCCCAAGATTGTCCATTTCCCTGTAAAATGGGCTAGGTACAGGGGAGGAGGCGTGGAGTGCAGGGGGGAACAAATTAAACATGCAGCAGAGAAAAGAAGAGGCTTTGAGATGAGCTACCAGTGGACTGGAGAAGTGGGTGTTGAAACGTTTTGTTCTTATAAATTAAGCTTTAGCTGAGAAATGAGAGACCCAGGAACTGGAAAAACTCAGACATAATGACTGACTTTATTATGCGTGTGGATAAACTCTGCTGCACTTCTGGCTCTGCGAAGTTGTTGTGGTGAGAAGTCATTTCACTCGTGAGACCCGCGGAGTTGGAGCCGCTCATGTGAAACAAAAACTATAAGAGTTATATAAAGACTTGACTAAAGTGATACCAACTCATTTTGCAGGACAGCACAAACAAGTCAATTTCAAAGCCTCAACTGAAATTCTGTCCGAGCAAAGAAATGACTCCATAAACAATAGAAGAGCTCAGTCGGGTTTGAAGCAAACTTTGATGGATATTTTAGAGTCCAAGGACAATCATGCATGATTATATTCTAGGTTCATTCACATTTCTGAGGGATTATAATGAAAAGAGGTTTATTCATCCTCTTCATGGCCACGTTTTTCCCCTCAAAGTGAGCAAAGGAATTGATTTGTTTAAATATATTTGCCAGAATTGCACCCATGAACGACACATTTAAAACCCAGTCGGTTTGTTTCTGGAGGATTTCTTTTCATCATGTAACCTGCATGAGGTAAATCAACTCTCTGCGTGCAGTATGTTTCTTAGAAATGCACAAAAGCTGCCGACGGTTCAGAGGCAGCTTTTTTTGACGTTAGATGTTCCAGCAGCATTTCTTCTTCCCATCTCACTTCCATCTCCTCACTCTTAATGAAAGGGCATGCTGGTGGAAGATGTCAGTTGCTTTTGCTGATGGCTAGGTGCACTGACTAATTTCCAATCCGGAGAGGTGAGCACGTCTGGAAAGGACACACCTGCCAACACGGCTGTCAGCAAGCATGTGAGAGTAGTGGGATAATTGAGCTGCGCTCAGAGACCTAATAGTGGAGAGGAATACAGCAGTATAATGGCCACTCTGCTCACAGTGGGATTGCAGTGGGTGAACCACAGAACTTTTCTCTTTAATCCAAGGACTAAGCTGTCACATTTGAATGTCATTAAAGAGACAAGGCATTCATTAAATGACAAGGACACGGTGTGCTAGATTACTCGGGTACTGATGTGCAACAAATGTAGTGATTGTGACTTCAGAATTTGATTGCTACAGTATCCGGCAGCTAGCTGTGGGAATTATTTTCCTTAAAGAGAGGCTTCTGTCTGCTGCGTGTTTGATCCGCGGGCTCCACGCGTGCCGTGTGTGTGTTCATTTGTTGTGAATGTGGAAATCATTTGGACAGACATGTGTATTAAACTTTGGCAGAATGCCAAATCTTTTGACATGAGGAACAGGTCGGTGCAAAGCTCAGACAGCCGCGCGCAGGTGATCTCGGGTTGACTGACTATCAAAGCGACAGATGGCACTGCCAACATCACTGACTACTTAACATATTGGTAGGTGAAAGGGACACTGTGGCAGGTTTTTAACTGGCACAGCGTTGGTTTGATGATTGTTTGTGTTAAAAAAAAAACTATCTGATAATGATAATGTGGTTTGTAATTAGAATTATTTTAAGAGTCCGATCTGAACAGATGTACTGCTGGAAAACATGCAATCTTTGATGTCAGAGAGATAAACTTCCATACATTTGCCTAGAAGTCCCGTTTAAAAGATCTCTCTTAAAGCTTCAGATATAATAGCATAAAGCAGGGTTTAATATTAGCTGTTTCCACACTGTTGAGTTGCACAAAATGTAATATGTTTAAGGGAAAGAAAGGCCTACGGTGGGACTGCAACATTTTTGTCCATCTGTATTTGAATCACGATGGTGACCACAGTGTATATAGAAGAAACTGGCAAAGTGCAGTCAACAAGATGCGATTGTCCTGAGAAGTATAGTGTAACCGTAGCTGTGCAGCACACTGAGGTCAGCCGGCCTCACTGTGCTGCTGGGATCTCTCTACAGTACCAGTGTGGGTTCTCCTCAGGTACTCCCTCCCACACGCCAAACACATGCATATTTCTAAACTGGCTTTACTAGCTGTCTGCCAATCTCTCACTCCATGAGAAAAAACAGTTAAAATATTTATTGACCAAGATTTATACAAGCTCAATGGACTTACTTTGTCATTTTGACTGTAAAATTAAATAATAATTTCCATCCTTCAGGAAGCATTTGAATTTTCTATCCAGAGCAGAAGGCGATTTGAAGCACATGTGGTTATATCTAGGCAGAGGTGATTCTTCCTGTTTGAGCTCAGACAGCAGGGCCCTGTGAATACCTGGCGCTATCGTGATACACTGAATATCCTCGTAAAGCCCGTCATCGCCTCTTTATGAAACTGTGAATTTTGTCTCTCCCGGAAATGGTAACAAAATTACAGTAATTTAAAGAGCATTTGTGGAAAGAAATCTAATAAATGGATGTCATCTTACTTTTGACAATCTAAAAATGGTCTAAAAAATACAGAATAGCAAAGAACCGGTGCAGCAGCAGTAGTTACAAGTACTATACAGCCTTTGATTTCATGCACAGTGAAATAATACAGTTTACAGTGGTTCACACACATGACTGTGCAGAGGAAAAAGATGTTTGCCACAAGTGCATCGAGAATATTAACAGATTAGTTGAATGGAGTCCTCTATTACAAAGAGGCACTTTGCACCAATGAGCGCAACTCGTCTGCAATGTGACTCAGACTGATTGCAACGTGTTGGCAATCTGTCTGCGTTTCTAAATCAAACGGCAGTTATTTGCAAACCTTTATCATTCTGTCTGAGAGTAGTTGCAATCAGTCACAGTCCGACTGCGATTGTTTGGAGAGTGTTTGAGACCAGCTGACAAAACAGGGGCATGGTTGTGATATCTCTGCAGCTGTCCTGATATCAGCTGTTGGCAGCAGATCATTTGTTTTGGGCCTTAAATAGAACAAGGAGCACGTGTCTTTAGCTCATTATCATGATCTTCAAGAGGCATTGCAGTGTGGTCAGGTGTATTGCCCTTCTGTGAGAGGCTGCTGCCTTCACAATGGTCTGTGATCGCTCTGCAACGATGTTCAGGTGGGTGGTACATGGAAAAATAATTTCCAACAATCAGGGTTTCCCAATGGAACGTTACACCTTAATGTGATGATTAATGTACTTCACTTCACCTGTAGGGGATTTTATCTGTTGTGTGTGATCAAAATCCAGGTGAATACCTTTTTCTTGTTGTTTTTTGGGGTTTTCGCTATAAGTAAATATAAGTAAGAATTGCTTAAATATTAAGACTGATGGATGCTGTCATGGTTTCAAGCACCGGTATTTTATCCATTGAGGAAGAAACTTGAACAGTACAGATAATAAGGTAATGTCATTTTTAAGAAATGCGGCGTTATTTGATCAAGTGAAGTCACTCACAGACTTTCACTGCGAGTGTTTGTGTGCATGTCACAGATAGATGCATTTGTATTAGAGGCTGGCACTCGGTGGCTTGAACCTGCCTTTGGGGCTCTCTTCAAATGAGGCGCATATGCTGCATTAATTAGTTTTAGGCACACAACTGAGTGTGACAGGTGACAAACAGCCCCCTCCCTCTATTTGACTTTAAAAAAAAATTATGTATATCTACTTTTATAAGTCACCCTCCTTTCATGAAGTGAAAGTTAACCTCTAAGGTTCTGTCTGTCTTTCTGGCTTTTTATGATGAAATAAACAGCAAAGTGCTGAAATACTTAAAGTGTAATCAGTGGTTATTCCTCTCACCTGTGACACAGATGTGATGCTTTCGCTCTGCCTGGAGTGAAATTTTTATGCAATGCCAATAAGTGCAGGAACTTTAGAGGCAATTTTTTAAGATATATAGTAATAGGTTTAGGAGCCGTCAGTCATAAATATAAAGCAGGTGCCACTCGAGCCGCTTCTCTTTCCTGCGTCAAAACATCGCACCATTTCCAAACTGAAGAACGGCAATGTGAAAATACCGCATTATGCCGCTGTGCACTGGTGTTTCAAATATTTTTATTTTTTATTAAAATTGTGTTGTTTTTTTTGTCACTTGAAAATATCCATGCTATGTATTTTTTATCGTGTCGTTAACGTACGTGTTTTCGCTGCTTACACCATTAGGGCCACCAGATGTGCACACATCAGTGAGATTATTTCACACTAATCCAAACTGTCAATCTTCCCCATCTGTCGCACCAGGTCTGCTACCTGCTGAAGTGAGAACACCTGCAACACAGGAACAGCCTCACAGTAACTGCTACCACATTAAGCCCCTTTTAAACCTTTTGTAGAAAAAAGTTTCGCGTGTTCGGTTTAGTAATAACGTATAAAAAAATAACATT
Organism: Hemichromis elongatus; assembly: GCA_015108515.1. Taxonomy (NCBI): domain Eukaryota; kingdom Metazoa; phylum Chordata; class Actinopteri; order Cichliformes; family Cichlidae; genus Hemichromis; species Hemichromis elongatus. The sequence goes on from VUQR01036376.1 coordinate 42,132, forward strand.
AAATCACACTATTATACAGACATAAACAATGATATTATTCAAACCCTCGTGTAATATGTCCGAGATTATTATTCCACTGATTTCTGCTAACTGCATTTGCATAAATTAATGTACAAGTTTGAATTACCTGTTTATGTAAGGAGTAAGTGGTTATTTTCCCCATTGGGGGCTTGATTATAATCAACCATAATCTCTAAGGGGAGCTATTACACCTATTTCCAGCTACGTGTTTTACCCCTGAATTCTAAAAGTGTAGTTTTGCATTATTTCCATTAATAAACAGTTCTTGTTCAGCCCTTTATTTCATCCCCAATATAATCAAGCATTTCGCTTCCTTTAGGCAGATTTCCTTTGCATGGGCACCCCTTTAAAACAGAAGGTTTGAACAGCAGGAAGGTGGAGCTGCCGTGCATACAGCCAGAACTCTGTGCCTGACGATGACGATATCAAGGATATCCCGTCTCTATCACAACGTAAAGATCCAAAAGTTGAAAAAATTGTTGCAACATGAGCATTTAGAGTAGTTTGAAGCCTTGCAGGGATAAATTGACCTCATAATTTGAAAATTTGGCTATTAAAAACATTGTTTCCCTTTAGGCTGTGTATGTTGTATCATATAATGACCTGCTTGGACGTTATTAGAGATGCTATGCAGTGTGTGATTTGTATGTTCTCGTCATGCACTGAGTAGGCACTCAAGCTTCCTTTAGCACCTGTGCCACAGTTAAATGCAGAAACACAGTGGGTGCTGTGTTTCCCTGCATCTGTTTTCCACTACAGCTACTGTTTACTCTTTGGGTGAAGGGCTGGCTTGATATTAAACTTGAGAAGGAACTGTTTTTTGAGAGAATGCAACAACTATTTCAGTAGTTAAATAGAAAGCTGCCCAGCACCAGATCATGTTCACTTATTATTAGTCCCTGTGTACTGAAATTAGTTGCAGTTCACCTGGAGGACACTCATGCGATAGCTCTCAATGAATTGGAGTGAACGGAGCTAAATGGCTTAAATAATTAGTCACACTTGGTCTGAATGTGAATAATTATTTTGATTATACTGATATACATTTACTCAAGATGCCATTATGCTATTGTGCATTCATATTCATTGGTTAAGACATCATCCCTTAATGGTTCCAGTTTCCAAGAAATAACTGCAACAGCATTTATCAGTGTCATTAAATGAGAGCAGACATTTACATGCAGTATGTGTATAAAGAAGGGCATCTATAAATGCATGTGTCAAGCCTTGAAGCAGATGGGCTACAGCAGCAGAAAGCCACTCCACATGCCACTCCTATCAGCTACGAACAGGAAACTCAGATACAGTTCACACAGGCTCACCAAAATTGGACAATAGAAGACCAGAAAAGTGTACGTGTCTGATGAGTCTTGATTTCTGCTGCAGCATTCAGATGGTAAGGCCAGATTTTGGCGTAAACAACATAAAACGCGGATCCACCCTGATTTGAATCAATAGTTCAGGCTGCTGCTGGTGGTGTAATAGTGTGGCAGGTATTTTCTTGACACAGTCTACACGAGTATTGAGCATGACCATGTCCATCCCTGTGTACCCATCTCCTGATGGCTGCTTCTAGCAGGATGACACATCATGCCATCATGAGCATCATCAAACTGGTTTCTTGAACATGTCAATTAGTTTATTGTACTGAAGTTTTCTCCTATTAGAGTACCTTTGGGCTGTGGTGGAACAGGAAGTTTGCATTTATTAATCAAAAATCTGACAGTCATCTACAACATAAGGATTAATTGTGTGTAGACTTTAATATTGTTATATAATTTTCTAATTAGTTTCAGTAACCTACTATTATTTTTTGACTTTACCTTTATTACTGTATCAGTAACATTTATTTAGGCTAAGGGTAATCCACAGATAAGCCTTTTGCTGCCTTTATGTGTCAGTGAAAAAGCACATCATACAAGCCGGCTGAAAGTGCCCCTCGTTGGTTCTTTTTACTCAGCAGTGACTGTGCTGGTTGACAGTTTTGCAACCTTTGCCTAAATAATGTGCAAATTAGGATCTTATCACAATGCAGATAAGCTGTAAATGCTAAGGCTCATAGTCAGATGCCATTATCAGGACAACAATTCAGGACACAGAGTGCATGTCACTGGACTGCAGAGCCACGAGATGCTGCAGTGAGTACTGCTCATTAAAGACTAGAGCAGACACGACCCTCCATAATTAGCACAAAATAACTTGTCCCGGGTCCATGTATTTTTCCATGATAAAATATTTCTTGGATAGCATGTCAGTCATTTATCTGGTATTTCGTTTAAATCATAGAATAATAAATTCAATTGAATACATTTCTTAAGTTTTCATTTCCAGGATCGGATTAATGCTCTCAGCTCCTAGCAGACTGAGAAAACAGGTGGTGAGCATGAAATGTGGTACAAAATAGGATCCCAAGGCATTTGACCTGCATGTTCCTTGTTTTTGAATGTTCTTATTACAATTTGCATGTAGGCCTACTGTTGCCATGACAGCAGCTAAGTCTTAAAACTTTCATCTGAGACAGTTGTACTCTTTTCGAGTTTGACTCATCCATTGCTGGCATGGAGAACGCAGGCCAGGGAGAGGAAAGTTAGAGTCTCGCTGGATTTCGTAGGGAAACACCTTTATTCAGTGGTGTGGAACACATCTAAAATGAATATCTATTATTTAATATTCAAAAAATAAAAATGAGATCTGAGAGGAAATTGAAATTGATTATTAATAGCTGGTGTACAGCGCCTTCTTTCCTCCTTCCTATTCTAAATGGAGCTTGCAGATCTCGCCCCTGAGGTCTCTCTGAGGCTCTGGCCACTCTGTCGTGGCATTTTTCTTCACTTACTCGCTTCTCTTTCTGTCACTTGGCTTTCGGCGCGAGTGTTGGCACACAAAGTTAAAGTAAATGTTTTCCCAGTTTAATTCCACACTGTGCCAACCAGAAATCTCTCGTCGCAGCATCTTAAAACTCACCAATAGACGTTTGTTTACGACACATTCTTGCTCCCGTCACATGCTGACTCTTGCTCGGGGTCCATCCATCGATTTACTTATCCAATGCAGGGTCACAGTGTGACTGGAGCCTATCCCGACTGTCCACTTTAGCATCATTTTCCATGCTGCCAGCAGTGATTCAGAACACTATTTTGACAACTGAGGATGCACAACAACCAAGGCTGCGTTAGGAAGCGTGGTGGCACACGGCATGACTAACCAGAAAAGGGAGTCTTATCTCAGGGTGATATTTCTACATTTTTTTTTTTTTTTAATTTTGACTTTTCAGTTTCTTTAGCTGTTTTCCTTAGTTTAAGTAACAATACTTATGTGTAGTAAAACATAATGGATGGATTAAAATATATACATGCTTTATTGCCACGTCCGTGGTTACCACATGTATTCTGCCGTTCTGTCACATGCTGCGTGTTTCACAGAGAACACAAGATGTAATTTTGATGTTAGTCTTGATGCAACACAAAAGGGTCCTCTTTTAGGCCTCAGTGTACTTTTTAAGCAAACCCTGGTATCTTCTGGTCATTGAGGAAATATGTGCTTTACCCAACCAGTTGGTGTGTGGTTACACCACGCACTGATTCCTTTTGATTGCTTCAATCTCTAGAAGATTGCTGCAATTGCCTGTAGTTTACGTGGAAGAGCCAACTTGTCTGCAAATACTCTTCATTTACTCTCCAACTTTAGTAGAGTTGTATCTGTAAACTCAGATAAAATTGAGATTATTGTACTTGCCCCTAAAAATCTTAGCAAACATGGGGTCTAACCATATAGTCACGCTGGATGGTATTACAGTGGCCTCCAGTAACACTGTGGGGAATCTTGAGGTCATTTTTGACCAGGATATGTCTATCAATGTACTTATTGAGCAAATATGTAGGACTGCTTTCAAAGTAAAAGTTGTGGCATAGCACTGCAGTCATCATATTTTATGTGAACGTTCTAAGTTTTTAGTCTTTTTCGCGTTTATTGCAACTTGGCGAGTAGTGTTTGCAGGCAAATTGGCATCTTCAATGCAAACGACAGGCGACTGCAGCAATCTGCTAGCACCTGAAGCAGTTGCAACTGGGTTGTACTTTATCACTCTTTGCGTTTAATTTCACCTTGTAACCCAAAGCAGACACTTGCAACTGGTCAGGCAACACATTTTAGAGACAAGGGAATGCCAGAGATTTGCCAAAAGGTCCCTAGCCCTGTGTAACTGAGGCCTTTAGGAGCAATGCCTTCCACATTTGAAAGTAGAAAGAATACAATTTGGAAGCTTTGTGTTTTGTACCATGTTTCAAAAACATTTTATATATCCCGTGTATGAAATCAGATTGATCCCTTTACAACACTAACCCTGCACGTTAAAAAAATACTCCTACCACTGTGTTGAAATATGACATCAAGGTCTTTTAGGAAGCATCCATATGTGGGTGTGAGCCCTGTGATGAATGGTCCAAAGATCCAGTGAAAAGGAAACATGGGAGTATTGCTAAAACATCAACACTTTTGAAATATGGGCAGTATTTGAATGACTCTGACAGACTGCTGTTGGTTTGTCAGACTACCCTGCACATAGAAAATGACTCTAAAGAGGAACTCACTACATTAGAACGTCTACGCCTGTGTCACATACTGGGCAAGCATCTATATGTGACGAGTTCAGAGTGAGAACAGGTTGCAATCTTAGTATTTTATGCAAATTAGACAACCCCAGTATCTGAGATTATCCCTTGCCACTGGCTTTACTCACTTTTAGCAGAACTGATACAATTTCTGGCTACAGTGTGAGCTGCACTGTGTGTGAAATGCAGCACATTTTCATTCTCTTTTTCCTAACACCATCCATGCATGTAAGCCGGTCTGAATTTCCTTTGAGGTGAGGTTTGGATTAGAGGCCGACACCATACACTCAGCCTTGCTAAAGGATTTTATTATCATGCCAGGTTTTTGTCGGCGTTGCTACACCTCACAGAGATTGTGCCACAACATTGCTCCTCAAAGACAGCCATAACAGCATGACGAAGCACGCATTAGGGACCGTGATAACAAAGAAATACACTGCTTGGCATCCATCTTTACCCAAAGTCTTGTGATTGTGTCTCTTGATTCTGCAGTGCTGTGCACAGTATGCATTTTATGCATGTTTGAGTAACTTTTACTTCTAGCCATCCAAACTTAACCAAACATTAACCCCTGAGCTTAAATTACCAACAAATGTACTAATGAGATTTGGCTTTTGAAAAGAACCTCAAACATTTTTTACTTTTTTTCCCCCAAAGAACTGTTCTTGTTTTATTTTTTTTTATTTTTAAAAGGTAGAGTCAATGAGGCAAGCTATGAGGCATTTATGTAAACCCCTCATTTCTCTGTACAACCTTGACCAGAGTCTTTTTACTGCATGTATGTAAATGTAGCCATTGCCTTGGCTTCTTCTCTAGGATTAGCCCTTCATTTTCTTGGCACAGTTCCTTCACCCAGGGCTCTGTCTGCTGTGTACACAGATCCACACAAAGCCCCCGATGTCATTTCACTGATACTATTCTGTCTCACAACACCAGGATACACAGAGTCTCTTCTGTTGTTATTATCAATATGCCAAGAGCAGAGGAGACACAGGACTTGACTTCAGCGGTCCATTTATTTCAAGACCTGCTATTTCTGTGAATTTGACCTTGACAAGAGTTTTCTCTCCGGATCATTTAAGTGTTTTTTTTTTCCTTTATTATTGTTTGTTTTGTTTTGGGGGGGGCATTTTCCTTATCATAAACATATCATTGAGTTATTTTGACCTCATCTCTGATAAAGTCAGACGTATTTTTTAATTCATTGGAGTACTCAGATGTGAAGTTCTAAAAAATACATCAAACACGAGCTTATGTGCACAGACCAGGCTTCTGGCCACCTTTCAACCACAAGCACAACTCTTCAAGAGCTTTTCAACAGTTGCTGGAATGGCCAAGGCTGGAGGCCGCTCAGTGACAGCGGGGTGGGAGGAGAGTGTTGGCGGAGGTTTGGCGGGGCAGGGGGGAGTTTGACAATCACATGTAAAAGAAGAACGAGCAGTCTGGTGAATGGAAAGACGCTCTACCAGGCTTCTTTCCCCCCTTCCCTAAACAGTGTCCCCATTAAAAGGACTGATGTGCATCTCTGCAACAAGCCGCAAACTCGTCTGGCCTTTGGAGCAATAGAGAGTCCTCACTGTGTTAGAATAAGTCACTCCTGAGACCACTAAAAGCCATTATTAGAAGGTGTTTATTGAGCTACCCGTGGCCTAGATACAGCTTAATATCCTGAGAACAGTTATAGACCATAATTATATTACGTTTTGGATGAAGACTGGCCATGATTAGATAAATGATGAATAGCTCCATCAGATAAAAAAAGGTGCAAGGTTTCTAAGGAGATAATGCACTGTTGGCTTATTTTTGCAAGTAGTTGGAACATTTCCTTTCCTTCTCGTGACGATATTGTTTGACACAGAAAATGGAATTCATTACACTGACAAAGGTTTACATTACACAAGAAACACCACGCAAAAGGAATACCAGCTTCTTTTGTTTCATTTTACTCTCCCACGCACTTCTCTACCCTAGGTGTAAATTAGATGACATTTAGTGTTTAAACATTAGGCAAGTTTCTTTTTCCAGATAGGTTTGAGCTTTCTATTTTAAAATTACGCTCAGAAGTTTGTGCCAAGAAAGAGACTTTAAATTGAACAGTGGGAGTTTGCTATTTTCAGCAGATAACGCCCCAGTATAACTACTAATTACACCTTTCAGTCAAAAGAAATTAAAGAAAATAAATGGCACTGTCTTTGCTTTTTCTTTGTTTTTTTATTTAAATACCGTAAAATGATGTTCGGGCTTGATTTCTAGAAACTGCACAAAGCAGTTACATGACAGTTGAGCAGCATTAGGTGCAGCTGAGTGTAGAAATAATATGTTTTTGACTTCCAAAGGACAAATTTGAAAGCTTTGTAACCTGCCTGTACACTTGTGTGATTCGTCTGGAAGTTGTTTGTGTTTTTAGGTCCTGATGGCAGCAGTACCAGAAACCCTGTCATGGTTGGGTAGTTTAGTTTCGATTACTGGCAAATTCCAATTTCAGCTTTTTGTCCACAACACAGCCCCTTTGATGACAGGTGTCACAACCACTACTATGCGAGTGTACCATTCTGCCACTGTTTAAAAGCGAAGCCAGGCAAGTTGCCTGTTGCCTGATGTTATATCAGCATGTGAGATCAGAAACAAAAAGGCACAAAAGTAGAATACCTGGTTACATGCTGGTTGTACAACATTCGCCATGTTGTAGCATGCGTATTTTTTTCTGATTTTTTTGCATAGGTACTTGTTCAGCATCTGTGCTGTGACTAGTGAAGCAAATACTAGCTCGGTGCAGTATTCTTTCATTCGATGGCTATAGTGCACACTTTGTCAAAGATACCTGAGCAAAAATGTGCAATTCTATGATAAAATAATGGCTCTTGTACAGTGTCGCAGCATGTATTCTTAAAGAAGGGAACAGACAGTGACCAATTTCATAGTGCAGGTGTGAAGATAGTGCAGGGCTACCTGCTTGCAAGTACGAAAAGTCTGTGTTTGCATTGAATTTCTTTTGCTTTCACCGACCAATTGCAAGTAGTTACAATAACAAACTTCCACCAGTGACCTGGTGGGAGGCAACTTGTCTCCAAACATTCTCAGTGCAAGTGAGTCAGTGAGACAGACTGCAATCACTCTCAGACAGATTGCTGAAAGTTTGCAAATAATCACCATTTATAATTAATCTTCTAAGACCTGAACTCTTCCATGGCATGCATTTTTGTTTCTCTTTGATATTTGTGCATATTGTGACCTAATGAATGTAAAAATAAAGAATTACCAGATTTTCTTTTTTTTTATCTGATTTTTGTTTCTGAGAAAAATGAGATCCACATGAGGACATTTGCTTTAAATTTTGATAGAACAGTGCTAATATAATGTCCTCGTAAGTGGATATCCAGCCCTTGTAGAGCAAAATTTAATATTTTGGTCTAGACAACCCAAAATGTGATGTTCATATATGTGGACACCAGATCCTATTTCCAACACATTGTAATCAATCTGAGACAGTCTGCAGCAATGAGCACAACTCTTCTGCTCAAAAGAGGACTTGGCCCAACCATCTATGTCCAGATTATCTCCCTAAAAGTGTAGGATGTTGAGCATTTGTGTCAGCAGCTACTTTACTATTTATGGAAGAATTTCTAAATTTATTGTGTCAGTTTTCAGAGGTTTTGGCTGGATTCTGAATGTAAGTAACAAATATTAATTTTAGGTTTAATGTAAATTTCTATAGATCGCAACACGGTTCCAACAGATTTTTGTCACAGTCAGGTGGAGCTGACTGTACATTGTGTGAATGTAGGACCCAAGAGCAGAAACTGCAGGGTAAAGTACTCAGCTTCAAACAACAAGCGAGCCTTTATTTTGGCTGATGGTAGAAACAACATGAACATTAAGGTAAAAACAGAAACGACAACTAAACTAAGAACAGACTATGAAAAACTGTGAAACTGTGAAAGCTATAATAACTATGACATGACATAACAGACGACCTGACAATGATTGCACAGAAACACAGACTAAATACACAAGAGGTAATCAGGGGGAATGGAAACACATGAGAAAACAGCTAAGACAAATAAACCAAACAATGTCACAGGGGAAGTGAACCTAAACACAATGACAAAGACACACTAGATTTAAAAATACACAAAACAGACCCAGTACTGTGACTATTTTAAGTTTTTCACTGATTTTTCACATATTTTTATAAACATATTCCATGTATTTGCCAACGTGGCAATCATCAATTATGTTCATAAAACTGATAGTAGATTAACTCTGATTGTTTTATTGCCATCCTGCCACACCAAAATCTCAGAGGTTGCAGACCTGGTTCCTGTCTTTGTCTCCAACCATTTCAAACGTTATAAGATCTTGAGTTTGTTGTACCCTGTCGAAAATAATTTCTGTCATGCCTCAGTCTCCAGCCACTGTTTTCCCTTGTGTAAATCTAGCAGTTAGTGAACTAGACATTGTATAGTTTTACCTGCAGAATCTGTAGAAGAAAGTTGCAATGAATTTTTGCAGTATAAGCTCCTAAAGCCACCATGTCTGAGGTACAGAATTTTCTGTTGATGTGCCATCTTTTTGGCACCCATCTTTTATTTTGGTAGAAATAAGGAAATCAGGTCTATTTGGGCTAGAAAGGGCTACTAAAATGAAATAGCCACTTTTCTTTTCAATGAGGTTATACACAGCCAGTGTGCGATGCCCTTGAGATGTCTTCACCATGGTGGAGTTATCTTTTTTTTATGTGGTACTGGCCCAACTTTTATAGACTTTGTTTCTATTCTCAAGTGGTCATCACTCCAGTGTTACCTCATATCCCTTTGCCAGTAAAATAGTGAGAGTGGTGGTGCTATTCGAGAAATTTCTTTAGATTTTGTCTGAAATGTGCTGCCTACGCCAACAGGCATCAGAACATTTCTTCTGTCCATTATGTCGATGTGGAATTGTTAATGTCCCTGGGAGTGCCATCAGGCTTCTCAGTTGGTAGTAGAATAAATGAAAATATAAAGGTTATATTGCAGGTGTGTTCGATCCATTATTTTTGGATTCCTGCCCATACAAAGGAATGAAAGTCAGGATATCTCAGGCTCTGCTATGTCGATTTTGACCATTGTATTTTTATTTCTGTCTCTTTCAAACTTGCCAACAAGCATTCCAACTTTGTTGAAGTGCGCTCCTGACTTGCAAGAGTACTCTTTGAACAGCACAATATATGCAGTTTAGCACCTCCAGCAGTCTTTTAGGTTTTTTGTTCATCTACTATAGCATGCATCAAAAGTAATGAGCACTTCTGAATCACAAACATGCTACAGAGTCAGCTGAGGTCGTTAAAGCCAAAGAGGTCTCTGAATTGTTGCAAAAATCAAACATCAGAAAAACTTTATGACGGTGTTAATAATCATTTCAATTTCAACTTTACACGACCCTTAGCTACTTTCTTTTTCTACTCAGTATTTCTAATGGGGCTGCTGTCTTTTTAAAATGACACCCTTTTTTTGACATTTTGAAAAAGACTCAATAAATCTTAGGCCAAGTCACTCTGTATGTAAGCAGTGTGGTTCGCTACCCGAGAGGCAAAGGATTTAACTGACATTTTTAAATAGGTTCAATGAATGGGTTCATTGGGACTTTAATTACATTCACTCTTTAACCGAGAGTGTTGTTGGCAATGGAAGTGGATCTTGACAAGCCAATGTGCTCTTATGACACCCCACCCACATAGCACTGCTGTTATTCTGATTGCCCCTCTATCTACAAGCAGTATAGGCACACCAGTGAAATCGCTAATGCTTAATTAGCAGATTAGAAGATCCAATTAGGAGATCTCCTCTGTCTCAAATCAAGCCTCTGTCAACACGCCCTATGAAATGAGATAGTTCACATCCCCAAATAAGGTGGATGTTTCTAAAATGACCACGCTTGATTGACAGTTGCATTCTCGGTTTAGCCCTTCGGACACCTTGTTTGATAAACCATCCTTGATGAACCATTTATAATTATATTCTGATGAGTCAGCATAATATATGGTTCATAACCTCTAAACATAAAGTAGTCCTCCAGCTTCAGAAGTGATTACCTTTCTGAATGTTTCTTTTGCAGAATGTGCTGCAGCAACCAAGTAAAGCTACATTAAGCCCTTTAATAACCCATTTGGCCTCATCAACACACTAAACAGCTTCACCAGTGATTTAAAAGATTTTGCAGGTTTCATTAGTAGCGCTGCTGCGGTATAGGAGCTAAACTGAATGACCAGTGTATAGCAGTTGAGTTCACTCCTGACTCCCTAACCTTTTCTCTGAATGTATTTTTAGTATAGAAACATCAAATATGAGCTTTTTCCTGGTATTCAAACCATAGAAAGGAGCAACCATCTTTGTGTGAACTGCTGTCTTGTGTGGGAAATTTGATCCATTTGATATATATTGCTGGGGTTACAACCTAAAACAGTGTTCAAAGGCATTAGAAGAGAGAGACATGACAGTGAAAGAATCTTTAAACGATAACTAAACAAGAATTTGATAAGACTGCAATTGTTTCTGTGTTGGTGACAGCCATGTGTCTTTTTTATGGCTAATTGTTAAGATATAAGTAGGTGTAATTTTTAAAAAATTTTTATTGTATATATTTCTTTACTGATAAGTGGCCAGTTTATCACAAGGTTAGCACAGAGAGAGACACTTAACTGGATAAGCAGAAGATGATGGATGGATGGACATATTCCCATAAGCGGCACATATGTAGTAGAAGCATAAGTTGCTGGAAAATACAGGATTTAAATCTTATCTTGAGCACTGGCCCTTGAGGCATTACTATGACTGACTTTTTGATGAACTTTGGTTGACTTGAGAGTTGGCTCTTTAATATGATTTTATAAATGGCTGGGGTTGCTGTGGGATATTATTGTTTGTGGAAGTGCTTACTGTAACTATGCTTTTGTTTCTCTCTTGTTTTGTAATTAATACAAAGTGCTGCAGCTACAGGGAATAAACTGTCACAATTCCCATTTTGATGTGGCTCTCAGATGCTATTTATTCATGACGGAAGGGACTTTTATGGAAAGGCAAAACTTGAAATTGTTTTGAATTTGCACTCCTTTGATTGCTAAAACAATGATCTGTGCAATTTGAAGTTTGACTTCCAACGTGAGATAATAACGCAAATGTACTGTATTTTACTGGGTGACAGTAATTGCTCATAAGTGATACTCACTGGTATGACATGCAAATTGCTTTGTATGGTATGACTGGGACTGAGTGCTTGCAGAAATTGACAGCACTTTAACACAGTTTTGGCTTGCAAACAGGCCTCATTAAAAGCAGAACATTTTTCTGCTTTTTTGGGTTTGATTAAGACAGAAATTGTTGGCTTTGTCATTCTACCAAGAACTTAATGCTGCTGCGACTGTTATGATTCACGGATGAGTGGACCCAAACGCAGGACACTGGAGACTGAATAATTCAACAAAAAGCAAGCTTTAATAGCTGATGAAAACACTCCTCAGGGTTGAGTAAAAGAAAAGGTATAAATCCAGAAGTCCAGGCAAAGCAAAGAGAATTCACATGACAAAACATACTATCCAACATGGGAAGACAAGACTATATAGCCAATCACAGGGGTAATTGAGGTTGGAGAGGCAGTTAAACAGAAAAGAAAGGACAGGGCTGAAGATTGCCAAATAGGGAAAAAACTAGTAGGTAAAACAAAGCAAAACCCATTGTGCTACAGTAACAGTGATTGAGCTCATAGCACAACCAAAATTACTGCAGATGTGTGCAATGAACTTGCACTGTCATTGCTCTTGAAATGGTTGCTTTAAAGATACATTAAAGTTGCCATTTATTCAACTTTAATGTATCAAGATGGCAATAGAACAGCAATTGAGTGAAGTTAGTCTGCTATCAGTTTGCAGCTGCACAGGACCAAGATGGCACATGATCTCTTTGTGCTGAAACCTTGCTTTGATATAACCAGAAAGCAACTGTTTGGCAACTAGTTGTGTAAAGTCTCTAACTGTAAAGAAATCACAGAGATATTGCTCTCATCGGCACAGACTGACTCAGATTTATTTGGTACCGCCTGGGTTTAAATGAGATACTGCAAGACACACATATTAACAGAATGCCCGGCTGTTTTATAAGCCCAAAATTTCCTTCTAGTGCAGGACCACAGTTTACACAAATACCTCCTACAAGGAAAAAGACCTCACCTTATGCACGTAAATCCATAAGGCAGGGCTTATTATTCTAAATAGCAACATAATATTATGCAAAGACTTGTGGAGACTTTGATGTTCTCTGCCTTCCTTTCATCTTAAATTAATTTAAAGGTGGAAAGTTTGATATAGACAATCAGGACTGATCCTCTGCAACCGTCCGATCCACCTCCACCACCCTGACCACGCCGCACACACGTAATCTCGTCTCCCCGAAAGCCAAAGTCCACATTAACATCGTAATAGGAAAGTGTGTTAAAGCAAAGCTCTTGCAGCCTGACAAGAGCGAATTGGATGTCAGAAGGATTCCTGCTCAGTTTAATTGAATCTGCCCAGCACTAAAAAAGAAAATCTGAAGTCAAAATAACCTATTAGATCTATCAGGTAATGTTTTGTTGAGTTTGACAGGTAGCACCGCGCTGCCCTCCCCACTCCTGACTTCATTCCTTCAGGTTGGGTAATGCAGGTGTGTAGGGATGGTATCCATGATGTTTCTCTCTCTGTTTCTATTATTCGTTAATCAATTGCAGCCTGGCTCTTTCTGTTTTCTGGAGCTCACTCAGTAAATCCCCCGTGTAAAACTAGGCTGGAGAAGCATGTGGAGGGGTTTTTAGTGAGTTACTTCAGCTAATAGATGGTGGGGCTGAAGGTCTGCTTCATGTGTGAACTGAATGCTAAGAACTGGACGTTGTTCACTTTCCAGACTTCAGTACTTCTGTAAATATTTTCTGTAAAAAAAAAAAGAAAAGAAAAGAAAGCATTAGTGTTGAAATGAAGGTTTGTGTAATGGTATCAAAATAAGCTAAAAGCACGTAAATGTACCTGTAACGTGTATATTATGTTGAATACAAATGTGCTTCATGAATACACAATGAAGCCCAGGTCACATCTCAGTGCAGCGTTCAGCCATGTGAATCTTCTCTCCAGCAGCCATTCACCTTCCTGGGGCATAATGTGGGGAAAAATTGTCCTCATGCTTTGTCCCATGAAGGACCAATCACATCGGCAAATGGATATTAACTTGGGGTTGTCATGGATCCCTACACATGATCAATAGCTTTCACACAGCACTGCAACCAAGGACTTTAGGGGACTGTTGTCCAGTCACAGATGTTTTTTTTTTTTCTTTTTTAACCCAACTCCTGCTCTGAAAACTTGATTAACTATCCCCACTGTGTTAATAATTTCTGAAAGTTTGTTTTGTTTAGGCACGGTTGCATTAAAAAAAACATTCTAAAGACTTATTTTTCTAATCATAAAACCTCACAACGATACACAAACCGTGGCAAGTAGATTCTTAATGGAAGGTACAATACTGAATAATTTCTCGTTTGGTACGACTATGGTTATTCTTAATCAATTCTTGATTGCAATCCAAACAGTTATTGTTGTGGCAATTTCGTACAGTGGTTATTAAAATGTCAGCAAGAGACAAAGGAGCCAGACTGAACTCGAGGGGGGGGCGAAAAAAATCTTGCTTTGTCTTGTGGGAGTGCAACTATGGAGCAATCAAAACAACACAAATTGCACAGTAACGTGTGATGTGTGTCACTACATTAACCCTTTGGTGATAACCCCAAGTCCAACCTTAGGCAATCATATGTTCTAGCAAGTCTTTGTAATTAGAACAAAAACATTCGAGTAACTGACATGCATGAAAAACTATTTATTAACTCATTTTGAAGCTTTTTTTTTTTTTTTTTTTTTTAATTAGGGGGATTTTTTTTTTTTTTTTTTTTTTCCCTTTTTTAATATAA
>VUQR01036376.1:82318-101336 GCA_015108515.1 Hemichromis elongatus
GTCACGCTCCAAAGCCCTATATGTATGTATGTATGTATGTATGTATGTATGTATATATATATATATATATATATATATATATATATATATATATAGAGAGAGAGAGAGAGAGAGAGAGAGAGAGAGAGAGAGAGAGATAAAATCCAAGATGGGTCCTGTCCACCGTTTTAGTAATTCAATACCAGTGGTGCTGCTATAACCTTAAAGGCACCCTGTGGAGTTATCTTCAAAACAAACAAAAATTATCTTAACATTCAGCATTGGTCATACTGGTGTACTGCCTACTGATGTTTGCAGTGCAGACTTGTGCAAACCTTTGTATCTGCTACTGAATCCTCATGACCTCTACACCATCAGAATACTTTGCTTTTAAAAGTTTTATTATTGCTGTATTTTTCCCAAAAGCAAGCCTGAGTGCAGATATTCCCTGCAGGATTCAGCTGATTGTGAGCAGGGTTGCGGTCAAATGATGTTCTTGCATTGAAAGGTTTCTGACTATGTGAAATATCACAGAAGTATCTCAGTGGCAATCGTGGTAAGACCTGGTAAAACTCTACTTTAGTGCTTAATTTCTTATCCCTTTCAGGAAGATACACTGGACCAATTGTCTGTTAAGGGAAGCAAGATAATGCATTTCCACATTCGCTGCTGAAGCAATACTTAACAACCTCTATTACATAATGACACAGCCTAGTGTAAGAGCGACCAGATTTTCTTGTGTCTCCTCATGAACTTCTTTTTCAACTCAGCTTGATGTTTTTCATTATGATCAAAGAAATTTTTTTAGGAAAAGACATGGCATGCATTTTTTATAAACATCCTTCAAACAAAGTCTCGTTGACTTGTAGTCCTCCACCATGCCTCTAACATTTCCAGTTTTACCGATAAAATGCTTTGTGAAATATCTACAGAACACAAACTTTTGAGAACTAAAGTTATGCTGAATGATAAAGTTGGTTTTTTTATTATCATTTATTTTTTAGGGCGTTCTCCCATCTGCCTAATTTTTTATGAAGATGCTTCCATCGTGCTTGATGTTAAACTTTTTTGTCCTTTTCTTTTCTTTTATCCAGGACCTGAGGTGGCCCTTCTAATCTGATTAGCTCCCTAGTTACCAGAATAGGGAACAGGTGGAACAGAGCCTGGAGAGGAGGAGGTATGCACTGAAGAGAGGAGGAAGGTGGAGGAGTTTAAATATCTGAGGTCAACTATCAAAACCATGGAAGTGGAAAAAGAGCTTAAGAAGAGCGTGAAGACATGGTGGAGTGGGTGGAGACGATCTCTGGGGTGATTTGTGACGGAAAGGAAGTGGCAACAGTGGAAGGGAAGGTGCACAAGATGTTAGTGAGACCTGCTGCGATGATGCTTTGGCGATGGTCAGACCTACAAAAAGCTAAGAGGCAGAGCTGAAGATATTCACAGGGAGTGACCAGAATGGACAGCTTTAGAAATGATTATATGGGAGGGCAGCTCATGTTGAGTGTTTTGGACAAGAAGTTAGGCAAGACTGAGATGGTTTGGCATGTGTAGAGAAGAGAAAGTAGAAACAAAGGACAGCAAATGCTGAATATGGGGCTGCCACATGGGGGAAAAGAGGAAGATAACAAAGATTCTGAGATGTAGTGAAGGAGGACATGCAGAGGGTTGGTGTGACACAAGGAGATACTAGAAATAGGGTTAAATGGGGGGAAATGATTCGCTGTGGTGACCCCTAAATGGACAACAATGGACTACAATGTGTTATTTTTATATTTTTTCCAGAAAAATCATTATGAATATAACAATGAAAAAGATGTAATATTATGCATTGTACCTATATGTGCTAATTAAAGATGTAAAACAATGCATGCTTAAGTTTTGCACAGCGAACGTCCCTCGTATCCGTCTCAGTGTTCAGGTTTAATGCAGTCTCCTAACAGTTTGTGCACTTTAATTCGCAATTAAAAGCAGAAGATATGTGGGCATTTGTGTTTATTTTTTTTGTGTTCAGTTTAACACAGAATAAAATAAACTCGAGGCTGTGATCACACTGCATGGTGTTAGCACCACTGGCTTGCTGTCGAGTCTTGTGATTCTTTATGATCTGAGCTTTTACTCCAGATGCCTCTCTTCTATTTATCTGTGCCCACGGACAAGAACACAAGCTTCTGACCCTCTGAGGGTGGGTGTGTCTTGAATCAGGAATTGTTTACACGCAAGGCAAATAGGTTAACCACCACACCATCATGGAGCCACTGGATCTTTTGCTTTACTGCAGCTCTGAAATTGTTATGGGGCTGTCTCCCAACATGTTTATGGAGGCAAAGTATCTTTTTACAGTTAAAATAATTTTTACACATTTTTCAACCAGTTTTAAATGGTTTGGTTTCGGATTTTTCTCTCAAATGTCAGACACACCCCTGGTTGGCTAGCAGATCAATTATCTCCATTAGACGTCTACATCAGGTGGAGTAGAGTGTTTGTCGTCCTTTGTGTTGATTAGGTAGGTGCCTGTGCACTGGTTGCTTGAGTGATTTGGAAGTAGGCATCTCCTGATATTAGTGGTAATGGATATCTGTTGTCTGATTGTGATTGTTAGAAAGGATGCAAGCCACATGACCAGCTGGATAGGCTTTGCTAAGCCATCAACACAACAGCAGGCTCTGATAAGGGTTCTTTCTTTCTTTAGCTCTGGCATTTTTGAATTCTGACTTTTGTCTCAAGCACTTTGTTGCTCTGTGGGTAGTAAGTGCTTGAGATTACACAATTAAACCACCAAGTTTAATTCACAAATCGTGAATGTGAATATGAATGTGAGAAAATACAATAAAATTCTACAGAGCAAAAATCATGAGCAGTAAGATCACCAAAGAAATTCAAAAGGAGCCAACGGGTGTTCACTTTGTTTTGGGGTGTCATGGTGCCAGGATTTTTGTGTATGAGAGTTTGATTTTTTTTAAATTTTTTGTTTAGGAAATTATTGAGCTTTTGATTTCTGTTTTTACATTCTAAGTAAACAAAGGTAAAACCCTGCCATCTTCTCCGTGGTCAACATTGGTTGCTGTACGGATTCACAGATGTACAGATGCTGCCATGCTGTTGGGCTCCAAAGTCAATTCAGATTTGTGCAACTCAGTTCTTGTTTATTAAAGTCACTAAAGATGCACGCTGTGCAATCATTCCAACCTGGAAAAAGAAGAGTTCAAAGAAATCACCAAAAGCCCCAATTTACCACAACTGTCCTGCACATGATGAGTGTATGTGAACCACAATTGTGGATTAGATCTTGCGTCACATCGTCTTTTACCAAGTGAGAAATTTACAGTTTCTCACATGAGAAACTCACTTGAGAAATTTACAGTTTTTTACTTCTAAAGTCCATTTAATTTGTTAAATGGTGGATGTAATATATCAGACTCTTACAATTAAGCCTCTTTTCGTAATTTCTGTATTTAAAAGCTCAGGAATGCTGTGAAGTCAATTCTTCCATATAAACAATGGACCCAAATGTGTGACTTTTTAACTGAAGTTGCTATTAGGCCATATTTTTTTCTCATCTTTTATCATGAAGCTAAATTCATATATTTTGATTCTTTTCTTTTATTTGGATCAATTCTTGAACACAAGCTTTCTTGTGCTAGAAAGTCTAACAAGGACATGGAGGCGACATTTAAGAAAATCCTTGAACAAACGGTGAAGTGACGTACACGAAACCGGCTCCGCTTTCATTTAGGAACTGTTTAACCACTTAGTAATTATGAATAATTACTCTGAATGTTGGCAGGGATTTAGTCCCTTTCCAAGTTTTACTTTATGGTTTCTTTTATATAGCTTTGTGCTTTCTGAAGTATTTATAACTGACTTGTCTGTTTTTCATCGTGGTAGTATTTGTACCATGTTTTCATGTCTCATTTCTGTGTTTTAAATTCATGTCTGTATTCCCATCTTTTAATTTTTCCACTTATTTTGGTCATTTTTTGAAGGTAGCTTGTTTCTGTTTAGTTCTAGAGGTGAAATATTTTTTACTAGGTTTATCAGGTGTCTGCATTTTACTTTTTTCCCCTTACATTTTAAGATAAGTGCATGTACTGTCTACTCTTTATATTTTTAAAATGGATTCATTACTGTAGTTTTAACACAACTGAAGGAAGTTTTGTTAAAACCCCAAACCGAGGGACCGTGACATTGAGTCCTATGGAACAGAGTTATCTTATCTATCTTACTATTTTACAACCCCTTGCAATTTCATGAGTATTTTTTTTTTTTTTTAAAAAAGGTCATTCTTTGGAGAATCCCAGTGTTCATATTTTGGACCTAGAAACAGCCAACTTTTAACACCTATGTCCACTGTGAATGGCCATCACTGAAAAGAGGTGGTGGCTTACAACACCAGCTATCAGCCACCTAGAGTGCAGTCTTGAGATCTCTTCCCAGGTGCTTCAGCTCTCACACCTTGCTTCAGGTGACCTCAATAGGTCACATGATGGGGTAGGGCAAGGTCTCACAGTGGTTTCAGGCCTAACCCTCGGTGATGGTAATAAACCATGCCTCTTTTCACACCTTGACTTATGTGATGACCCCCATGATCAATAGTAATTCAGCAACCACCTCCAAATGGAGCAACCCCTGCTAGGGATTAAATACCTGGGACGATCCACTTTTTGTTTTGGTAAATAAGCCTCTTGGATGAGAGATGAACGTTAAGATTTGAATAAATCTAAACTTATGTTATTTGGAAATAGTAGTTAAATACAAATGCAAAGATTCAAATAAATGGTGTTGATATTGAAAGAGTCAGTGAAAATAAATTTCTGGGGGTAATAATAGATGAAAAACTTAACTGGAGATATATTCATTCCAAAGTATCACGAAGCATTGCAATCCTAAACAAGGCAAAACAGGTATTCGACAGAACATCACTTCATATTCTATACTGTTTCACTGGTTTCACCATACTTAAGCTATTGTGCAGAGGTCTGGGGCAATAACTATAAAACCACTCATTATTATTCAATTTTTACTCTTCAAAAAAAAGCAATTCGAATCATCCACAATGCAGGTTGTAGGGAACATACAAACTCATTATTTTTGCAGTCTGAAATATTGAAAATTGATGATCTAGTGAAATTCCAAACAGCACAAATTTTATTCAAAGCAAAAAAAAAAAAAAGAAGAACTGCCAGGTAATATTCAGAGTATGTTTTTCTTGAAAGAAGGAAGTTATAATTTATGGGGGTTTTGTAACTTCAAAACAGGAAATGTACGTACTACAAGAAAAAGCTTTGGTGTTTCTGTTCATGGAGTGAAACTGTGGAAAGGTCTAAATATGGAATTAAAGCAATGTCCAAACATAAAACTGTTCAAAAAGATTTATAAAAATGTGATCTTCTCGAACTATAAAGAAAAGGAAAATATTGAAATTAAGTGAATGTCTCTATTTAAAAAAAAAAAAAAAAGATGTACCTGCCTACGATCTTAGAAATGTGTGTTCAACTGCTGTTGGTATTTCTATCCTCCAAGACATAAGCATTTACAAGATGCTGTACAACTATATTGAACAATGATTGTACAAATTTGCTCTGTTTTTTACAGCAATTTGTTACATTACATTTCCAGCTTTTCAAAAGAAAAGCTTCACTACTTAGGAGCATGTGTATATATATTTTTTTTTTCTTAAAAGCATGGTGCTTGCAAGATATGCTTTGCACAGCCTGTATCCTTATACTTACTAAACAATAGTTACAACGCTAAGAACCAAGTCATAGAGGAGCACAGCCCTGTGGCAAATATTACCTTTGTTAAATGAAACATTCTAAATTTGTTGACACTCTGTCTGAGTAGGTTTATTATGGAGCCTGGAATAAGTGTTGGTGTTGTATTGAATTATATTGCAGTGCACCCAGTGTCTCCCCCCCTCCCTTTACATAAGGGAAGTGTGGGTGCAGTTAAAGAGACAAAACATATGAACATCTTAGAGTTGAAAGCAATTACACGGTGTGTTGTGTTAGACTGAACATGTGCTCACCCACTGAAAGTCTAAATTAAGCCGAATGGTCTTGGTCACAGGTATGAAATAAGGCTGTACAGTTCAGTCAGTGCCATCTGTGTGTTTGAACTACCTTTATGGTATTCAACACAGCTGACACGGTTTTGAACATCCATGTTTAATCCATGGATTTCTTTTGCCTGTGGGTTTAATATATCTCTGCTCCTCGCAGTGGGGTTGTAAGCGAAATGGTCCCAAAGGTTGCGATCCTCGCAAGAAGCGTATCTGTTTTTTTGTTGCATACAGACTTTTAATGATATAAGTCATGTTAAAAGTGCACTTTTGCTGTTATAGAGACGGAGAAGAAATCCCGAGACAAGCTCCTATGATGTTGGAGTAAGATGTAGTATCCAACCCTCAGGTCAAACTTAATCCAACAACAAGTCAGCTGTCAGCAGTCTGTCCTGAGGGTTCTCTTAATGAAGGGAATCTGAGCTACTCTGTCTACACTAATTGAAGAGGAATCTTATTTAAGCAGATGCAATTCCACACATTAGCATGGTTAGCCAAATGTGTCATTCAGCACTTAAACTCTCATTTATATCCCTCCAAAAAAAGAAAAGTTCCTAATGGCTGCTGTCTCTGAGTGAAAACCATTTGTTTGTTTTTTTTTATGTGAAACCAACTAGAAAAATTACAAAATGACCAAGCAACTAAAATAAATAAAAAATGCAAGTAATATTGTGCTGTAGCAATTAAATGTATACTAGAATCTTATTTTAATTAAAAGCAGTTGCTGAGGCTTTTTCCTTTCGGTTTTTCTGAGAAAGATTTCACCTGACGCTTGTCATTAATGATCCAATTTTACAGTTTTTTTTTGTTTTTTTTTTTGTATGCACAATCTGGATCACACCTCTGCGATTTCATGTCTGCTAGATTAGGCGAATTATTTTTTTAAGAAACCCTCTGTGTCTCCAGTGAAAACACATTGTTAGTGTTAAACTGAATTGATCAGTTTGAACGAAAAGTAGGTATTAAAAAAAGTGGACTGTAACTTTTAAACACAGCGCACATTTCGGGACCTTTTCTTTTCATCTGATTTTGTTTAAATGTTGCAACCCTTCTTCTGTCTGTTAGACTTCCATATGAAATGCCTCTCCTTCTTTGACTCACAGATTTGCTCTGAAACAGGCACTAGAGTGCCTTTTAGTGGACAAGTAGGGAAGTGCACAGCAGTGTCTTACCGGTGGCTGCTCCTTCACATGGATTAAATAAAGTCTTTTTGTTTATTACTTGATTGATAGCTTTCACCAGCACCTCTCTGAAAGAATAACCTCAATCTGATAATTACCCACTCTAGAAATGATTTTAATTTGAAATGAACATTACTAATTGGTGTCAGTAAATGTAAAGATTTTCATTAGCTTAGGTGTAATTAACCATTTTGAATGATCTAGCAGATTTGCTTTTTATTGACATGCAGCTGATAACTTGAGAATTCTGTATATCGATCCAATGGATCTTATTAGCCACGTCCTCTAGACCAAGGTGAATTAATCAAAGCATACTTGATTTATATACCCCACCCCTTCCTTTCTTCTTCCACCTCTCTTCCTCTCTGTGTGTTTCCAGCACTCTCTTTCTCTCTCTCTCACGCCAAGCTGGGGATTCATTTGTCTTGCTGATTAATGATGAGAACCATATCCTCCACAACACCAGTAAATTAAAAGAGATTGGGGACAGAGAGAAAGAACATCAAGGTCCATTCATCCCAATCAAATTTCACAGTAGGTCCAATTCATCCTAAGCTTTATTTGTATTGTCTGCTATACAAACACAGAAACCACCAGTCATTCATGTTCTCCTCCCAGACTGTCTCTGGCAGTCTAGGGATTTCATTTGGCAACTTTCCAGGTGCATGCTCATTTTTTCCAGCCTTTGGGATACAACCGTACTCATTGCTTCAGTGTTTCTGTTTCAGACAGCAATTGTTTGAGAGCTGTGGCTTTGGCTTGCTGTTAGCGCTGCTATCTGTACTGGACGTGCAGCGTGTTTGGTTTCATGATGCCATACAGTGAAGAACTGAGATGCATGTAGCGTCATGTTGCACACCGTCCGATGTAAAGTTGTACACATTGGACATATTTTTAAGGTATTGTGAACTTTAAGACCAAAAAAGCACACATTCTTTTACAGCCATATCAAACATCAATTCCTATTTTTAATGCAGACCTGAAAAATAACCCAAATTTTAGGGTTTTTAGAAGTATTTACTAAAACATCAAATTATGTAAATGATAAACAAAGTCTCTGCAATAAAAGAGATTGTAGCCATGATGTCACCCATTGATCTGTTTTGAAGCCTTGAGATTGGCCATCACCGTTTGCATTTTCTGGAGGAAGACGTTATATGAGAATCTGCTCTAGGAGCCTGGACACTGTCCACATCCTTTGGGTGCCTACTTACAGCATCAATCACAAGGTCGCCATGTCCTAAAGTACCTAACTCTGCCTAATCATCTCTAAAAATGTACAAAATTAAAATCACAGTTAGGTGAAAAACTTCCTTTCATGTTTCCAACTAACAAGCGAAAGCTTGCTGGTTTGATCCCGAGAGGAGACACAAATCTCCTGGGTGTTGCATCAGGAAGGACACCCGACATACCACTGTGTCGACTCCTTGTGAATAACGAAGTAGCTGAATGTAGCTTTTTATCTTTCTAAGGAAAAAGGAACTTTATGATAATCTAATAGTCACACTTCCCAGCAACAATGCTTGTCAAAGTGCAGCCCAAGGACTGCCAGAGGTCTGCAACCAGCAGCCAAGGGCTCTGCAAGATGCTTTAATTTAAAGTGCATAAGCAGTTAGTTCCATAAGTATTTGGACAGTAGCACTTTATTAATATTCTTATTTTACTTTTTTAACAATAATACTAAAAAAGTTGTAAATGATCTGCAGAATTTCAGCTTCAGTTTAAGGGGTTTAAATAAAAGTATTGCATTAACTGTTTAGGAATTACAGCCATTTTTATACCTACTGTAATGCTCCATTTTCAGAAGCTCAACATTGACAAGAAATTTGATGGCCAGGTGAAGCCTCTTCTTTTGTTATTTAATGATAGTTAAAGTCGATAAAAATCTGGAGTTGATTTAAAGTGTTGAATTTATTCGTTTGAACTCTTTTAGTTTTTCATCCCAATATTAAAAATCAATCCTCATATTGAAAATGTTAGTTTGTGCTATTACATATCAGCCTCTGATAATTAGGGGCTATGTTTAAAAATGTCTGTAATTCTCAAACAGTTCATGACAAATATTTGTAAAACCCCTTGAATTAAAGCTTAAATCTGTAATTTGAATAAAAATCCACTACAGAGGCCAAATTACCAGAAAACGTCCTTGTTTAAATACCTGTGAACCTAGCTCAAAGGAAAAGGAAACATTCATGCCAGTAAAACAAGCGTACCACACAATGAACCATGCCTGGTGTGCTGTAGCTAAGCTAGCTAGCTTGAGCGCATGAAGAAATGTTTGCAAAGTTTGTTAGCCTCTGCTCTACAAAACCAAACTGTCTATGGCTATAAAGAGAAAAGAGGGACATCTGCACAAATTTTTATTGCTGTAAATCCAAAAAGCTGTGAAGCTCATTCAGACTTCACCAAAGCATCTGACAGGCTGACTGACTGATTGACTGACAGCGGCATCTCTCGAGCCCCACTGCTAGCATCATTGTTAATTCCAGAAGTGTAGCTTTAGATTGCCAAGTCTGGCTCAATGAATGGGCCTGATAACAAGAAACAACAACAAAATCAGAATGTTTGCTCTCTGTTTGTTGTTGTTGTTGTTACTTCTTTCACTTTAATCTGATATTAGTGGGGATAGTGGCTCAAAAACCTATTCTCAATCTCCATCTCTCTTATAGCCTTCTTCAACAGTAAACAAGATTAAACCCAGCTGTTATCAAAGAATCAGGGGCTTAAGCACAAGGGCTGAAAGCATTCATCTTTGTTTGTATGACTGTTGCAATTTCATGTTATATGTATATATCTTACTGCGAAGGGACTCTTTGCATAATAAATTCCTTACTTCTCCAAGTTACAGCTTCTGTCTATATGATCACTGGCTTTAGTCATTTTTTGTGTTGTTGCTGATTCTTCTTATAATTTAATGTTTGGAAGCAGTAGCCTTTATATCCCTACCTTCCTTCTATATCACATTACTGGAGCTCTTGCAACAAAACCCTTTTTCCAGCATTAGGAATCAATAAGCTGTCATCTTCTCATGTTTGGTTGGATGTAGTGATTGCTCAACTCTCAGCAGGACCTTGCAGTGTGTGGACAGTAATTCTACATTGTTCAGGGACTCAAACAGGCCCTAAATTTTTCAATTATCCCTGCAGCGTTTGGCAGCTTCCCAAAAGGCATCTCAAGTGACTGGCTTCCAGAGGAAATAGAGGGAAGTTCTGAGAAGCACTCAGGTCACATCTCCCTAATTAATGCAGCTTTCTTCTGCTGTTCTGAAATCAACTGTAGTTTCAGGCTTTTTTTGTGTGTTTGTTTGGGGGGGGGTTGGGGATGTTTGTTTCGTTCACCTGCCATTGCCTTCAAAGTCACCAAACCACATCTACTTTGGGGTGGGGTGGTAGCAGTTATTGTGCTGAGAGTTTGAAAATGTGCATCACAGAAAAACTTTGTGCTGATTTGCAGTGGACTCTTAACCATGCCAGCAAAATTCTGACTTCAGTACAACAGAAGCCATTGGATCCCCTGGGGGGGTCAAGGTTTTCTGTTTTTGCTCTAATTTGTCACTGTTTACATTTGTTCCTCGGTTCTGGCTGAATCAGCTAATGCTGACTGTGACTTAAAGTTGCCCAAATGCAAACTTCTGGTACATATGTGGATAGCAGTTCCTCTAACAGCCAGATGATGCTCTCTAAAAGTGTGTGTGTGGGGGGGGGGGGGGTATTTTTGTCCCTTCAACTCTTTAGTAAAAGCCTACAGTCATCGGCTTATTTATTAGCCAAAGACCCTGTTACTCTAACTTATGCCTAGTTCAGACTGAGGGGTTTAACAGTATTCATGCTTTTAATAATCATGCACATAAACTAACCAGGTTTGGTACTTTCTTTCAAAAGTGGATACAAGCACCAAAAATTTGCATGTTTGTCACTTTGGAGCTATTAATTTGTAAAATCCCAACAGCCACTTGAATTTTAAACATTTTAAATAGTCTATCTTAGGAAACAGCTGTTTTACCACAGAATTTGAACCTGCGGATGAATTTTAGAAGGTTTCACTCTTGATTTATGTCCTTTGACCATCAGAAAGTCAAATTTATAGCCAAAAAACCCCAATTTTTAGAGCTTTGTTGTTTCAAGCAAAACAAAAATCATAGCAGGGCACATACGTTACATGTTGCTCCACAGGTGCAATAACAGTTATAGCTGCACAGTGCTGTAGAGACTAAAATTTACACTTTTAACCTTTTAATAGCAATATAATGCATAAACCTTGGTTTGGGCATTTACCATTCATCTGGTCCTACTTTATTCCTGTGAGACTTAGTGAATTTTATGTATTTCTCTCTTTTATCCCAGGTTTAGCCCTCTTGTCGTGTCTTGTCGTTGTGTTCTTTTAACTAGTAGTTTTTTAAACAAGTTACCATAGAGAGAGAGAGAGAGAGAGAGAGCAAGTCTTTCACTGTCCCATCTACAACCACTTTACAGATCACTGGTTGTCTCTAAAGAGGCTGTCTGATCAAACCATCTTGCTGTGGGGCGACTGATGCACCTCTAACTAACAAACTAACTTAAAGCTTGGTAGCACAATGTTCCACCCTCTAGTTTAATCCATGGTGAATATTTTAAGTCAAAGTTTATTTCTATAGCACAATAAAGATTGACCAGTTGAAGTGTTGTGCAGGTTATATGAAATATACAGTATACATAACAGCCTCTAAATAAAGAATGGATATACACTCGACATCATCAAATAAAACAAAGTAAAAAAGACTGTTTGCATAATAAATGTCAGGGAAATTAGGTCTTTAACAGTGTTTTAAAATGAATGACACTGAGCAAATCTTATTCAAGAAGTTAGGTTGCTCCAAAGATTAGGAGCCGCCATTGAAAAGGTCAAATTACCTCTGCTTTCGAGCCTGCATCTAGGAATATTCAAGAGCATTTGGCCGGTAGGCCTGAGTGCTCTGCTACCCCAGGAGTGTAGAGTTGAAAAGGTTCAGTTAAGTAAGATGGTGCCAAAGCATTAAGACTCTTAAAAACAAGTAGTAAAATCTAAACTGGATCCTCTGAATGGACTGGAAGCCAGAAAAGGACTGTAATGTAAATAGCACTTTCTTTACCCTCACCTACCACTCAAAGCCGCAAGCTGCATTCACAGACACATTTTTAATACTCACATGCAAAACCAGATACTAAAGATTACCATACCGAGTGCCAAAGTCACTAGGAAAGATGTTGACTATTCTTAAGTTTTCAAATGGCTATAAATAGAAACTTCTTGATTAAGGCGACCGACCCAAGTCATTGGCATACTAGCTGAATCATGATACTAATCCAAATGCACTATGAAGTTTTTAAGGTTAGTCAGTTTTCCACTCTCCTTGTTGATTCCATTGAAAAATTGACTGTAACATATGCAGGGTGTATTTTTTTTTCTCTTCTGGCACTTTTCACACTTCAAGCTGATCCACACACACACATATTTAACAGTGGGCGGGAACAATTGCAAACTGAGGTGGAAACATCAGTGGGTATCTGGGGTTTAAGGATGCTTCCTTATACAAATAATTAGTATTGCAAACAAGACTGGAATGGGACAAAAAATCAGCCCTGGCATACATAATACACATATTTTTTTATATATTTCATATTGTTTGATTATTGATATTGAAACAGGTTGATACAGTTGTTGTTGGATTAGGACATAGTTGTACTACACTGCAGCATGTGACAATTAAAAGCCACACTAGCTATTAGGAGTGACTCATGGTTAAAGTAACCATTAATTTCACCAGAATTCTTGAATCTCTCCCTTCCTAATTATGTCCCTCACGCACCTTGTAGAACAGAGGCAGAGGAGGGCCCAGTTGCATTAAGAGATTTGATTGGGTAAGACAGTGTCAATAATGAAAATGGACGTATGGGCTGCTCCCAGTGCTTGTACAGCTGATGTACAGTGGCCCTTCGATTGACCCATCAGCCCAAAAGCGCGTTGGCCCACCAGGTAAACACCAGGCATGAAAGATTACCAGCCCAGTCCTGATTACAAATATTATGAAACCCCACATCGCACCAAATTATTTGACAATAAATAAATAAAAGTTCACATTCCATAATTTCATTAAAAATGGAAATCTAGTTTAATTTATGTGGAAAAAATATAGTTTGTCAATAGCCATCACAAAAATCACCACCAGCTTGGGTTTTTTTTAATGCCTGAATTCTATTTTCCAATGGTCTTTATCACAAAAGCAATCATAACAGAGTTTACATACAAATTTTGGTACGTGTATATCCTCCTGTGAGTAATTTCCTAGTAATGTTTTGAGTTATCTGCTGCAGCACATGGATGGCTCCAGCTTGTGTGTCTCTTTAAGCTTGTGAGATGAAGTAAAGTCTGAACCTATAAGTCCTTGTTAGGCTTATTTTTGAAAACAAGAGAGTGAGCTAAATTGGGGGAAAAATCATTTTTGAATGTTTGGACGTAAAATTTATGGAAATTGTTTTCTCTAAAAGCCAAACATGTCAAACTGCTGGTGGCATTAGTAGATTCACCCCGTGGGCAATGCAAAACTGGCAATCTATCCAATAGTTGTTGACATATTTCAGCCTGGACCAACCGACAGACAGAGTGGGGGAAAACTGGCATCACTATTTACAGAGCCAAGATTGTTGCATGGCTACAAGTATGCAGATGCTTTGTATTCATACTGGCTAATACTGTTTGTCAATAAATCATTAACGCTTATTTTCCCTCCCCGTGGTTGTCACTGAACAATTACTAAACCCTTAGTTCTTTACCAAATAAAGCCTTCTTTAATACTCATTGCTAAATTCACAATATGGGGTAGTTACAGTCTGTACACCTGAGTCATAAATCCTTTAAATCCATTCAAGTCTTTTAGATAAAACTATGAAGCTCTCTACAAAATGTCTTTGCCTTATTATCAGATTTGCTGTCATTTATCATTAATTTATTTAAGATTCTTACAATTTACAGTGTGCATATAGTTTGCATCTAATTCGTCAGCACACATTTTTCTCCTCTGAGCCCGTAAACAGCCCTTGGACTTAGCTGCCACCTTTTCAATTACTAAGCCAGTTCGTTTGTGGGGTATGCTGTTGAAGGATTTATCAGCAAAACACACATTGAAACTCCTGAACAAAGAGCCTTTTCAAACATTTTTCTTAAATGTTGGCTACTTTGTCCACCCTTTGCCATTTCTGGAACCTTCAGCACCTCATCCTTCCATTGTTTGGATGTTGATTTGACCTCTTCTTACCTCTATTTCATTTTGATGAAAGTAACGAGCAAGATGTCAAGGAGGAGGAAAGGAACATTTCATTTTAGAAAAAAAAGGAGTGCCCTTTAAGTTGTGGCCTGAGGAAGTTCTTTCAGTGTGAAGGGCATCACTGCTGCACTTCCTCCTAACCCAGGGTCATTGTGAGAAATAACACAAAAGCCAGTCCTTCAAACAATTTCCGTACTGTATATGCCGCTTTTGTCAAAGACCGTGCTTCCACTTTCACTGAGAAAAATAATTGAAGCTGCCAACTCAGGAGCAGCAAACTGTATATGTTACTCAAAGCAGTCATCGTATTCAGATGTCGGTGGCTATGTTGTTCGGAGTGAGTAATGTGCTCTTTTTACATGCTCACAAATTCTGAAACGTAATTTAAAAACGACAGCATAGGTCATTTTTTCCTCCTAACTGGATTAACATAATGCTGACTGGTGTGGCATTGTGTCAATAACAAATGTCCTCTTACGCTGTAACTCATGTGGAGTCAGTGTGAGGTTTTCCAGCAGATTATTTTGCATTAATGTGTTTGACTGGTTGTATTTCATGGAGCTGAAAACAAGGCGTACATAAGATTTTAATCTAACAGCCCTTTACTTTAGTTAATAGAAATTTGACTCACTTAAGAGGTAGGTACACTGTAGCAAACATTAGCTATTTAATATCCTGCTCAAAGGCTTCAGAGGAGCTTGCAAAAACAACTTGGGTGGCACGTTTGGTGTGTGGTTTGATGGTCAGTGACAAATTAAAGGTTTATATCTTAAACAAGTATTCTTGCAGCCTGTTGAAGGTTTGCTCAATTACACAATGCTAGATGCACAATTAGAAGGTTGATGGATGCAGTAACTGCAGATCAGCTATAGAGCAGCGATACATGCAGACATGAAGCAGGGAAAGAAAAAGTTATAACATGCAATAGCGCAGTATTGAAAAGTACAGCGGTTTCACTACTTTACTTACTTATTCACACTTTACTCAGACTAGAGAACTGCACTATTTTCTAGAAAACTGCACTATTTTCTGTCTGATTTTACATCTTGCTTGTTTATATCTCTCTGGCTAGTGGTGGGTGGCTGGATACAATCTTAGAACCAACAGTTAATTTAATTAAGGGATGATGTCATGGAAAGGGACTCAAACACAGACTACTGAGTCTGAGTCTACTTGATAAACAAAAACAATGAACCTTTAATTAAGGTGTAGCAAGAAATCCAAAAGGCAATAAAAATAACAAGTCCATGAAGGAAGGGAAAACAGGAACACATCATGACCTGACAAAGAACAGATGCAAATTGAGGCTTTAAATACACACAGGAGGTAATCAGGAAATGGAAACATAAGACCAATAAAACACAGATTAAACTAATTAAGATAAAGGAAAGGACAAAGAAGTAAGATGGTGACCAAAGGTCTCTATGACTTAGGGTCTTATACAAAACTAGAGAGATCTGTCTTTAGGGTGTAGGAGGCAGAGATCCTAATGTTTGATATTTTAACCCACATGCTTTTTTTGGCCTAAAAATAACCACAAATGGATGTCAGATCACAAAGCCAGGTTGTCACAGAAGTTTATAAATGCGTTTTACGTCTGTCACCACAACACATATTTGGGAAAACAGCTTAGTAATATATGCCAGTCCTTGGACAACAGCTATTATCAATCCAAATATTCTTTGGAACGAGATGAAATGGCCTTTACTCTTCACTGCACAGCATTATCCTCAGTGTGAAACAAATTCTGTTTCTGACCCATCTCTTGTATTACAGCGTTTAATGACGACATTGTTCTCATTTCATTAAATTTTTGGACATAGTTTCATCTGAGCAACTGGTGTTTGGCTCATGTTGCCACAGCAATATACCATCAATTCATACCAAGAGCAGACATGTAGTGAGTGAATGATTCATTATCAGATGTGTTCTCATTTGGTATCTGCTTCTAGCTCGCTATCACAGCCAGAAACACTAATTCCACAGATGATGGTGCAGCACTCAAAGCCCAGCAGTACAACAACAGGGTGTCGGGGTTGTAAGCTCTACAAACATTGGCTTCTTTCTACCGAACACACATGTGTGTGTTTCTACAGAACACACACATGGAAAGACACAGACCCCTCCACCATCATTGCCGCCGCTGCCTCCAGCATGTGCTATTTTGCCAACTGCAACCCTGGGCAAGATAATAAGATGGCTAGCAGACATTTTGTCAATATTTCTGTCTTGGCTCAGAGTGTGCCTGGCCCACTGCTTACTGATAGATGTGTTGACTAGTTTTTTTTATTTATTTATTTTTCACTGTAGCTCTGCCCTGGTTTGCTGGACTGCGAGAGAGCAAGTCAAGGCAAGTGCACAGGGAGGAGAGAAGCGCTCGCTAATGCAAAGCAGTTCATTAAAATCAGGCACAAAGCATCTATCAGGGGGGAGGGATGCTGCTAATCAGTGCCTGTGGTTAGTCCAGCAATATGAAAAAAGGAGACAGTACACTTCTCAGCTGTGCTGTCTGGGGAGCAGCAGAGTTGGTTGATGCTAAGGAGCCGTGCAGATGATTGATTTTCCAGAAGGATGCTTTGAGACACTGCTCTTGGTCTGGCATCTGATTAACATACACAGCATTATTCATGTCATGAATATACAAGGAGGCAAGGAACAAATAAATACTGACATGCATCCAGGAGCTGATAAATATTAAATGGAGCACACATGGCTTCAGATTTTACCATTTCATAATTTGAACATTCATGCTGTGAGGCCTCTAGCCAAGGTCTAATCTCGGGTTTGAACAGGTTGAGCAGCCAAGTGAGGAGACCAAAAAACGTCTTCACAAACATCATATTTGTGCTGTAGTTAGGTGTCATGAATTCATTTTCTGGTTAAAAGTTTGTTGTTGATCCAGATACTTCAATAAGTAACGTAACAAAACAGACACTTATATGTTTCCATATATGGATATAAAACAAAAAATCTTAATAATGATTACATAGTTAAATACGCTGATATGCCCAGTAATGCTTTACATTCTCCACAAAACAAGGCTTAAAAACACAAATGTGCAACACGTTCTCACTCCTGACCATTTACTGTAAATCTACATTTAAATGAACTCCACAAGGCAATCCTATACATGTAGGCTACACAACAAATTAAAGAATAAACAAGCTACTTTAAACAATGTATTGGTATGCATGATTACAAACACATTTGCATGGTGCACTCACAAGAGCTTAGCCACATTTATAAAAGTACAGAAAATACCTGTCTTCAATTGTGTAAAGTGGATGCTTTAAAACTAGCTGCACAATCTCATGAGCAATCTGTTTCTCTCTGCATTTGACTTGCACAGCCCAATTTGCCCCAAAGTCAGCCTCCTCCTCAATCATGCAAGCGACAGCAGTTCTTGCAGCCAAATATATCAGTACTAGAATTCAGCTGAGGGGGCATAGTTTCATCTGTGGAGGTTTCTGGACCCACAAAGTTTCCAATAATGCCAAAAAATTGCTACTAGTTATTACTAGAACACAAACACTGTACTTTGTGAAGGTATTTGGAACACCCCCCAAAAAAACTAATTAGGCAGTTTGTGTTGTCAAATTTGACCAAATTAAAAAAACAAAAAATAAAAAAATAATTTTTGTTAATTTATTTTAACAGATTTTTCTCTTTTAAATACACATCCCAATTTACATAAATGGCTAAGAGTTTTACTTCTGAGTTTCATTTTAGTTATCTGTTACAAACCTAGTTGGTAAAACGTTAGTCATTATCTAACCACTGTATTGTACCTTATTTGCACAAAAGTAACAAAAAAATGTTAAAGAACAACAAAACAAAGTGAACAGCTAAATAAACCAACATGAGCAACAGTATTTGAGTAAAGGATTAAAAAAACAAACTGAATATTTTACCAATCCATGTATAGCTAACTGTAAAGCTATGTGTTAGCAACTACTATCTTAGCTAGCGAGTGTAGTTAGCAATGACTTTTACAGACAGATCGGGTAGTGACAGGTGTCATAGCTTCCACATACTGTCGTCATCGATACTTTCAAAATCACTTTGCTTACTGCAAACAAATATTGTTGTTTAGAACTGATTTTGGAACATGTTACTAATAGTAATTCTTCCTGCTACACCCTATTCACCATTTTTACCCACTCTGTTTCATTAAAAGTTCAGTTTAGTTTTTCAGTTTGGCTGCTTATTAAATAGTAAGTAAAGTTTTGACTTTTGTGTTACATAATCAAATAAGGGCTGTACAATAAATTTACAGCCCTTGTATAACAAATATAAAAAAAAAGAATAAAAATAAATAATAACAAATATAAGGAAATTGTCGATACAAGGCCTAATTAAGTCGAAAAGTTCCTGTTTTTTTTTTTCTAAATGAATCTTAGGCCATAAAATGTTTCAGGGATGCACTTCTGATGCTTGTATACCACACAGGGGGACTAAAGGTTTTTTTTTTGTTTTTTGTTTTTTTTGCAAGCCATCAGAACAAATTCCTACAAGATTGGG